>JAODAL010064143.1:0-18880 GCA_025379985.1 Phyllomedusa bahiana
AGGAAGCTACAAAGGTTATTTAAACGGTGTTCTTACCATGTGAGTCGCTTTAAACCCCAGTTTTCAGGTTCCAATTCCTGTTCGGGGCTGGGGGCGGTTCTACAAGTTTCAGGCTCCAACTTCCTGCCCGCGTTGGCGGCCTAAAGCTTCAGGCTCCCACTTCCTGTTCAGGCTTGGGCGGGTTCTACAGTTTCGGTCCAATTCTTTTAGGCTTGGGGGTTCTACACTTCACCCCCTTTCCCTTTTCCCCTGGGGGGGGTTTTTTACAGCTTCAGCTCCCACTTTTTTTCAGGCTGGGGGGGTTTCTACACTTCAGGCTCCACTTTTTTTGGGGGCATTTTAAAATTTAGGTTTCCCACTTCCTTTTTTGGGCTATAAGCAAATTTACACTTTGACAAACTTCCGTGCAGGCTTTGTTTGAGTCTACAGTTTTCAGGCTCCCATTTCCGTTCAGGTTGGGGGGTGGTTCCACAGCTTCAGGTCCCATTTCCTGTCAGGCTGGGGGGCGGGTCACATTCAGGCTCCCCTTTCTTTCAGGTGTGGGGGGGTTCTGCACTTCAGGCTCCCATTCTGTTCAAGCTGGGGGTGGTTCAACGCTTAGTCTTCCACCCCTGTTCAGGCTTGGGGGGGTTCTACCCCTTTAGCCCCCACTGCCTGATAGATTGTGGGCAATTCTACATTTAAGGCTTCCACTTCCTGATCAACTTGGGCATTTCTACAGTTCCAGTCCTATTTCCCCCATTCAGGTTGTGGGTGGTTCTACAGCTTCAGGCTACAACTTCCTATTCATGCAGTGGATGGTTCTACAGCTTCAGGTTCCCACTTTTTGTTCAGAGTGTGGGCTGTTCTACAGCAGTGACTGATATTTCAGCTTTGCTAATTCTAGCTGAGCCTGTTACAGGGACATTGGTGATGTAGGAATCTAAACAGCAGGGCAGAAGACTGCAGAACTCTTAAGGATTATAGCTTGTCAGTAAAAAAATGACAAGGGTCCTGTTTGCGGATAAGAAACGGGGATGATGTCCCCATCCTGGCCATTGCTAGACAGAGAGGAGGGGTGAAAACCCAGGGAAATTGTGTACCAAAAACAGGAGATAAGAACTGAATAAATCCAAATGAAGCAATTTCAAAACGCGATTTTTTAGTAATAGTCTTTACTTTTGCTACATGTTTAAAGCCTATCCATGTGGTGAGAGTGCCCCTTTAATGATAATCAGCCAGAAAGTATCTAGTTTTTGCTTGTACTTGAGTTTTGATAGAAACTGCTACAACTGCTGCCTGGGAACAACTTGCATATGGATTTAAGGCCTCGTTCACACGACTTTTTTGGGCCGCGGGTTCGCCGCGGCCAAAACCTCTCGGACCTCGCCCAAACCCCTTTCCCCCCGGGGGGCGTGGTCTTGGCGGGGCAGTCATAAAAAGTGGCGCTGCCTCGACAGTTGTACTTCTCAATATCTTAGTATAGGAATTTTTTAGAATGTATAAAGGTGGCTCATAGCGCATTATGAATGTGTGCCGCTGTGTCACAAAAGTGTCCCCAGACTTTGTCTCAGCCGCGCCACTTTTGTGCCAGTGCTCCCTTTTTGGTCCACATTCTGCTGAAACACAATCAGAAAAACACACAAAAAAATAGGACATTACTTACTTAGAAAACACCCCCCATTTTGGGCCCCTTTTTCTTAGCTCAAGGCTGACTAAAGGCCCAAACTGGCAACTCCAGCCTTTTTGCTCCGGAAAAAAAAGTGACAGGTCATCTGATTGCTGAAAACAACTCAAAGACCCACAGCTAAGGGGGAAACTTAAATGAACAGACTGACTTAGCTTGGACCCCGTTCACACCGGGATGCAAAAACCCCAGTATAATGCATGGAAGACTGCAGAAAAGCAAAAAAACACCAATAAACCCCTTTCCCCCCCGGAGCCAGTTTTGGCCTCTCTGACAGGCCCCCCTTTTTGAAAACTGCATGTGTCACTTTACCGAGAAAACTTTTTGACCCCTTTTAAACCCATCCATTTGATTCAAGATTGTTTTTCTCGTGACACATTGTGCTTTAAGATAGTAGAAAATTTTTGGGCCCAAAAAAAGCTTGTTTATTTGTGAAAAAAATCAAAGTATCGTGAAAAATTGAAAAAAATTTACCAATTTCAAACTTCAAAAAAATTTTGCATGTAAGACAGATTTATTCCCCTCAAAATGTTTTTAAACAGCATCACCCTATGTTGCTGTAGGTTGGCATATTTTTTTTTAAATGCTTTTTTTTTTTTTTTTTTACGACATTGGGGGCTTTGAAATTTAGTAGTAATTTAAAAATTTTCAAGAAAATTTGAAATTTAACATTTTTAGGCCAATCCATTTCTAAGTGACTTTGATTGCTGTATGTTAAAACCCCCCCAAAATGCCTCATCTAAAACTACCCCCTTAAAGTATTCAAAAACCGCATTTGGAAATTTTATTAACCCATTGGGTTGTTTCACAGGAATTTAAAGCAAAGGGGAATGAAATTTCAAAATTTCCTTTTTTTGGTTTTTAAATTTTATACATTATTGACAAGAATAGGGGAAATGTGCGGGGAAAAGAAATTAATTTGATTCCCCAGATTCTCCCTTTTTAGAGATATCCCATATGTGGCCCAGTGATTTTTGGCTCAACCAAAAACCCCGAAAAGGAGGGCACCTAGGTCTGGGATCTCATTTTCTTACATTTTATTTAGGCGCCCTTTCAGGTTTGTGGACACCCCCCAAGGTGCTAAAACTTTAAAAAACTCCCCCTAAAAAAAACCCATATTGGAAACTACAAACCCCTTACGGAAAATATCCCGGGGTGCGTGAGATATTGACCCCACATTTTGTCCAAAATTTTTTAGCGTTAGGGTGTGAAAATGAAAAAAAAAATTTTTTTCCAATAATCTCAATTTTAGCTGAAAATGTTTAATTTTTAAAGGAATCCCGGGGGGGAAAAAAAACCCCAAAAAATTTGTTCGCAATTTTTTCCAGTTCGGGAAAACCCACATTGGGGAATTTGCTGTTTGGGCGCATGGGAGGGGTATAAGGGGGAGTGTTTTTGGTTTTGGAGCGCAGAATTTTGGGTGGGGCCATGCGCAATTTTCAAGTCCCCCAAAGTACCAGAACAGGTGAAACCCTTTCCGAAGTCGCCCCCCTTTTGGATTAGCACCCTCAAAAATCCATCTAGGGGGTTTTGTACTTTTGGGGGAGGGCCCCCCAACAGAAATTTAGGGCCCCAAACAGCTGAAGCACCCGGGCCCCCCCCCTAAAACCCCCCCCCCCAGACCCGATCGCCCGCCCCCCCAAAAAAAAAGGCCTCTAGGACATAAATGCGCCCATTTTTAAAACCCCAAAATACAGTTTTCAAAAAAAAACTGAAAATTGTGTATAAAAATTTAGCAAGGGGGTCACAAAAATATTTTTCCCTGTCCCACACATCATAGACAAAGGGCTAAGTAGCTCCATCTATCCCCCCCACCCACATACAATATCCGGCCCCCCCCCACCCACGTACAATATCCACCCCACCAAAAACAATACCCCCCCCACCCACATACAATACCCCCCCCCTCCACCCACATACACAATCCCCCCCCCCACCAACCACATACAATATCCTCCCCCACCAACCCACATACAATATCCCCCCTCCACCCACATACACTACCCCCCCTCCACCCAAAATAAAATATCCCCCTCCACCCCCAACAATATCCCCTCCACCCACATACAATATCTCCCTCCCCCACATAAAATTTTCCCCCCACCCTTATACAATATCCCCCCCCCGCCCCCCACATACCCCCTCCCCCTCCACCCCCCATACAATACCCCCCCTCCACCCAATACAATATCCCCCTCCCCCCCCCCAATACAATACCCCCCTTTCCACCCACAAAACAAAAATCCCCCTCCACCCCATACAATATCCCCCCACCCACATACCTATCCCCCTCCACTCACATACAATATCCCCCTCCTCCACCCACAAAAAAAATCCCCCTCCACCCACATACACAAACCCCCACCCCCCACAACACAATCCCCCTCCACCCACATACACTATCCCCCTCCACCCATAAAAATACCCCACTCCCCCCCAATACAATACCCCCCCCAACCCACATACAATATCCCCCCCCAACCCACATACAATACCCCCCTCCCCCAAAACTTCCCAATTTTCCCCCCCACCCACAAAACAATTCCCCCCCCACCCAAAAAACAAAAATCCCCTCCACCCACATACATATCCCCCGCCACCCACATACACAAACCCCCCCCCCCCACATCCATATCCCCCCCCCACCCACATAAAAAACCCCCCCCCCACCCCCCCCAAAACAATATCCCCCCCCCCCACAAAAAATTTCCCCCCCCCCACCCACAAAAAATATCCACCCCCCCCCACCCACATCCCAATACCCCCCCTCCACCCACATACAATATCCCCCCCCCAAACACCACAAAAAAAATTTTTTTTTTTCCCCCCCCTCCAAACCCGCATAAAATTTTTATCTCCCTCCCCCGCATAAAATTTTCCCCCTCCACCCACATACAAAAAGCCCCGCCACCCCAAATACAATACCCCCTCCCCCCACATACAATATCCCCCCCCCCCCCCAAAAAAAACCCCCTCCACCCCATAAAAATTATCCCCCTCCACCCAATACAATATCCCCCCCCCCACCCCCACACTATCCCCCCTCCCCCCACTTTACATTTATCCCCCCCCCCCCACCCACATACAAAAATCCCCCCCCCCCACCCCCCAATACAATACCCCCCCCCACCCACATACAATATCCCCCCCCACCCACATACAATATCCCCCTAAAAACCCACATACAATTTTCCGCCCCCACCCACATACAATATCCCCCTCCATTTTTTCCCTTTGGGTCACGCACCTCACCCCCCTTCTAAAATAAACACCAGAAAAAAAAGAAAATGTCCCCTCCTAACACCCCCTCAGGATAACCTACAAAAACCCCCCCACATAGAAACCCCCGTAGAGGTCAAAAAACCCCGCTTTAGGGAAAACCTTTCAACAAACCCCCAATTTGAAAACCCCCATAGAGGGGCAGACAAACCGCTCAGGTTTACATTAAAAAGTGAAAATACAGCACTGTTTCCCAAATTTTGAAGCAAAATAACCCCTGAAAAACAGGAAACTCACCGGGGGACCTTTTCCCATCTAGGAGTCCCTTCTCCTTTTTTCTCATGAGTCTTTTTTATTCCCCCTTTTTTTCCCTTGCAACTTTCCCACCCCCCACCGCCCTGAGGGACTTGGGCCCGGCCCCCAAAATCATCCCTGCAAAAAATTATACACCCCAAAAAATCTTAGAATCCCCCCAGTTTACAAGCATTTTTTTATCTATTCCCACCTCTGAAAAAACTTCCAGGGGTGGGAGAAACGGGTTTCAACCCCTAACTTAGAGGGCCCATACCTAAGGGGGGTTTGGGGGGGGGGGAGGGCTAACCCCCTGGGGGATAATCTAAAACTATGGGTTCTCCCCTAACCCAAATTAAAATTTTTCCAGGTATTGGGGGAAATGGGAAAGGCCCCCGGAAAATTTGATAGGCCCTTTTAAAAGGAGGAAAGACCCCCCCCCGGAAAGTTGGTAGGCCCCGCCCCAGGTAGGTTGGTGGGGACCTACCATGGGGTCCCCCTTTTGTTTTTTAGGGGGTCAAAGGGCCCCCCCTTTAAAAGGTTTTGGTGAAGGGCAGGGCCCTCCCCTTTTGAGTTTGGGGAATCAGGGCCCCCCCCCCCCCCTTTAGAGGTTTGTAGAGTCAGGGCCCCCTTTAAAATGTTTAAGGGGGAGGGCCCCCGGGCCCCCCCCTTTTGTTATAGGCATCGCCAAAAGGGCCCCCCTTTTTTGATAGGCATCGCCAGGGACCCCCTTTAGGGTAGGCCAAACGCCAGGGAACCCCCCTTTTGTGATGGCCAAACGCCAGGGACCCCCCCTTTTGTGATAAGGGAGCCAGGGACCCCCTTTTGTGAGCGGCAGTGCCAGGGACCCCCTTTAGTGATAGCAGTCAGGGCTCCCTTTTTTGGGTAGGCCCGTGCCCGGGACCCCCTTTAAGGGGGATAGGCAGTCCCCAGCCCCCTTTAAATGAAAGGCAGTCACAGCCCCCCTTTTGTGAAGGGAGCAGGGGGCCCCCCTTTTGTGATAGGCAGTGCCAGGGGCCCCCTTTAGTGGAAAAGGCAGTGCCAAGGGGGCCCCCCCTTTTGTGATAAAAACAGTCCAAGGGCCCCCTTTAAATGATAGGCAAGCGCCAGGGGCCCCCCTTTAGTATAGGCAAACCCCCAGGGGGCCCCCTTAGTGATAGGCAGTGCCCCGGGACCCCCCTTTTAATGAAGGGAGTGCCCGGGGCCCCCTTTAAGGGGTAGGGCCCTTTTAGGGACCCCCTTTAAGTGAAAAGGAGTTAAAAGGGCCCCCCTTTTGGGGATAGGCAGTCAAAGGGCCCCCCCTTTGTGATAGGCAGTCAGGGCCCCCTTTTAGTGATAGGCAGTGGCCAGGGGGCCCCCTTTTGTGATAGGCAGTGCCAGGGACCCCCCCTTTAGTGATAGGCATCGGGCCCCCCCCTTTAGTGATAGGCAGCGGGGCCCCCCTTTATTGGAGGCAGTCAGACCCCCCTTTAGTGATAGGCAGTCAGGGCCCCCTTTAGTGATAGGCACAGGGGCCCCCCCTTAGAAAAGGCGCGCCGGGACCCCCTTTATGATAGGCAGTCAGGGCCCCCCCTTAGAGATAGGCAGCCCCATGCCCCCCCTTTAGTGATAGGCATCAGCCCCCCCCTTAAGAATGGCACCAGGGCCCCCCCTTATGAAAAGCAGTCAGGCCCCCTAGTAATTAAAAAAAAAAAAATCAATCATTTTACCTGGCCTCGTCCTGCCGCTCCGACTCTCCCCGGCTCCTGCTGCCCTGCATAGGCGGGCGGGGGAATGACTCACCCCCCGCCGCCTCTCGCGTGGGGCCGGGGGCCCGCCGGGGCGGCTGAAGGCCAAATCCTTCACCCCTCCGGGGAAATCAGCGGGCGCAGCAATGGGGCGCCGTGCCCGCGACACCCGCCCCCCCGGGAGTCGGGACATTATTCCCCAGCCCCGGGGGCCGGGCCTGGGCGCTCGGGACGCAGGGCCCCCTGCAGAGACCGATGCGCCCCCGGCCCCGGGAGCGACGGCACTGCCTCCGGGCCCCCCGCAACTGGGGGCCCCACACTGTGGGCCAGGCGGAGCCTGGTTCGGCGGCCGCCCCCCGCCGGGCCCCGCCCCGCCGTGAGGAAAAAGGGGGGCCCCTTCCGCGGCCCCCTTTTTTTCCCACCGGGCCCCATACGGGAGACCGGTTGTCCCCCCCTGTTGGGGGCCCTGTTTTTGGGCCACAGGTGTTTTCAAAATTTTTTTTTTTTTTAGCATTGGCCCATGAAAATGAGGGGGAAAAACGCAATTCCGCCATTTTTTTTGGGCTTCAATTTTACACGTTCGCTAAAAACGGGATAAATAGGGGATAATTTACTAGGGGGGGTCGGTCCAATTTGCAATGGTATAAATTTTACATAGTTTTTTATTTTTAAATTACTTTTACACAATAGAAATAGGTCTAAAAAAAATTTGCTTTTTTTATGTTTCCTGTTCTGATACCCAAAAAACGTTTTCAGTTTTCTGTAACGGAGCGATTATGGGCTTGTTTTTTGTGGGATAAAAATTGACGTTTTTATTAGTACCATTATGGGGGGGCATATCCGCTTTGATTCTTTTATTAAAAGGTTTTTGTAGGCATTTTGAACAAAATACAGCATTCCTGGTAGTTTTTTTTTTATTTTTTTTTTTTACAGCGGTCACCGTGCGTATAACTGACAGCTAGTATTATCAGCAGGTAAATACGTTTAAATGATACCTAATTTGTATATTTTTTTGATGTTTTACTGTTTTTAAAACACAATAAAAACTTTTTTAAAATTTTAAAAAAGGAAAACACTTTTTTTTTTGCATCGCCTAGTCTGAGAGGCATAACTTTTTTTTTTTTTCTTTTAGGGGAGCTGTGTGGGGGGCTTTTTTTTTTGCGGGGTGAGTTGACTTTTTTTTATGGTATAATTTTTGGGGGACCAACTTTTTTGATCATTTTTAAATCCGTTTTTTTTGGAAGGCAGGGGAAAAAAAATACTGTAATCCTAGTAGTTTTTTTTATTTTATTTTTTTAAAACGCTACCGTGAATATCCAGACCAGTTAGCTTTTTCTCCTGGGGTTGATACATTAAAAGGCGATACCCTATTTATAAAAGTTTTTAAAATTTTTTAAGCACTTTAAAAAAAAAAAAAAAAAAGTTTTTTTATTGTGTTAAATAATATTTATCATCGCTGTCTTCTGAAGCCAAACTTTTTTATTTTTCTGTAACAAATTGTAAGGTTTTTTTTTGCGGGATAACTACGTTTTAATTGGTACAAATTTTGGGGTTTATATGATTTTTTGATACTTTTTTTTCCATTTAATGTCTGCGGATGTACAAAAATCGCAATTTTTGACTGTTTTTTTTTTTTTTTTTTTTAAAAGGCGTTCACCGTACGGGGTTTAAATTAAAGTAACGATTTATAGGGGGGGTCGTTACCACGTTTGATACCAAATAGGGTACTTTTTTTATTTTTTGAAACTTTTTTTTGGTGATTGGCGTTTTTAAAGGGGGAAAAAGGGCGTGGGGCTGTTTTTTTTTTTTTATTTGTGTTTTACTTTTTTACTTTTTTTTTTTTTTTACTTTTTCACTTTTTTTTTCTATTCCCAGGGGGGTTTTAACAGCAAACCCCCCACTGGGAACAGCAACTTAGATTGCTGTTTGAAGAGGCGATCTGTGCACAGCGTACTGTGTGCAGAGGTCCCATGGAAACTATGACACCTCCCCAATGCATTGTGGGCAGGGTACGTCACCAACTACCCGGATCTTTCAGAAAGATCTGGGGATCCGTAAAAGAGACCGGGGAGCGGCATCTGCGCCGCTTGCTCGCCGGATCGGAGTCAGCAGGAGCTCACTCCCCTCCTTTGCGGCTTCATTATCGCAGCCATGACACTGGGGTAAGATGCGTTTTTAAAACCCGCGGCCCGGAGTTTTACCTCCCCCGGGGGGTGAGGGGGGCATGAAGCCAGCGGTAATTTCCCGCCTGGTTCCATCCCCGCGATCGTGCACGGCCCCGCCCGCAAGCCCCCGCTCGCCGGGGACTATCATTTTCCAATGTCGTAAGTCACTTCCAGCGGGGCGTATGCATACTTCAATGTGGGAAAGCCCACTTCCAGCTAGGGCGTATGCATCGTCCAATGTCAAAAAGTCACTTCCAGCTGGGGGCGTATGCAACTCCAATGGGGTAAGTCCTTCCAGCTAGGGGATGCATACGTCCAATGTCGTAAGCACTTCCACTAGGGCGTATCAAACGTCCAATTGGGTAAGTCACTTCCACTAGGGCGTATGCAACGCCAAATGTGGGGAAGGGGGGTTAAAAAACCCTCACAACACCTCAGGCATGAGGGGGGGGGCCCCCGCCCGGGTATTAAATCGCAAACAATTTTTAAAGACCAAAAATTTTTGGGGACACATCTTCTCATTCCAAAGTTTTCTGTACTTTTCTGACACTGGTTAATTTTCCATTCCTTGTGTTCTTTAGCCCAAACAAGTCAAGAAACCACGCTAAGGGGCAACAAGCAGAAAACTTGTTTGGGCAAAGAACACAAGGAATGGACTTTAAAGGGCCCCGTTCACAAAGACGGCTTATTTCAGAACAAATTTTTCAACGGATTGCCGAGTAAAACTTCTGAAATCATTGAAAATTTGCAAAACGTCCATAAGTGGGCACTATTTTTAACCGATTTCCCCCCACGGGTTCACCATCTACAATCATTGTAGGTTTGGGGAATCCGCCCTTAAAAAATTTACATGTGAATTTTTTTTTTTCCCCCGGATTTTCCGTCGTCAATCCCCCCCCCGGGCGCAACCGGAACGGAACTAAAGCGTCGTGTGAAACATGATCCGTATTTTTTTATTGAAATCAATGAAAATAGGCGTGACTTATTTTTGACTAAATTTGCCGACGGATGGGGCGACGCAATCTGTCTGCAAATACGCGCAAATAAGCCTTGAAAAGAGGGCCTAAACCATGGTCATGAAAGTACAGAAAAAAACCGAAAAAGAGAAGGTGTTTTCAAACTTTTGGCTGTACTGGAATAATTATAAAATATATAAATATAATAAGTATATATATATTAATAAAATTATAATAAAAAATATTTAAAGAAATCCGTATATATATAGTAAATAAAATATAAAATAAAAAAAACATATAAAAAATAAATTAATGCGCTCCCACAACGCATAAGCCTATTTTTGAAAATGCAACATACTATAACCTTAACTGTGTTAACGATTTGGGGGAGTATGAAAAAGAGAAACATGAGCTCCGACTGCTATAAAGATAAAATAAGAAATAAAACAGATTTGTGGCCGTTAGTATCATGAAAACTGTGGTCCTTTTACAATCAGTCACATTCTGAACATTGGCCTCTACTTGTCCTGTTGTGTTTTTTACTAATACTTTGCTTTATTTTTCTTGCATTGACTTTGCATAAGGACTTCATGTCTCTTTTTGTTGGCCGTGGATAAATAGAATTGGGATGTTTTCTCTGTGGTAAAGATCAGATTTGTGCCCTATTCAGAGATATGAAAAATAAAACACTAACAAAGCAAAATCCGCCGCCCTTTCTGTTCAACAAATATTCAGGGTTTGCAGCTGTAACTTAGAAACTTAAAGGACCACTCCAGTCTTTTTCTTCCCTTAGTTCATTAGAAATTGCTCTTGTATTTAATAAAATTTAATAAAAATAATGACTATTTTGCATGTGATATGATTCAATAAAATAATATTTTTTTTTAACATTTACTTTTCTGTAGGTGTTTTTTTTGTGTGTGAAGAATTATGAATGCAGCACTGGAGTATAAAACAGATAATATACCCATAGAGTTCAACCAAGGGTGGGGAGAAGATGTGAATGGAAGCAAATTTTAAAGCTAAATTAAAAAAATAAATACACTTTTAAAACGTATATTTAAAGCCCAGGTCAATTTTAAAACTTTGTTTTATCCTATCGATCTAGACATTGTTTGTCTACAAACTTTTTAAAGGTTTTAAATGCAAAATTCTGAATAATTCCAACTACAAATAGTTGGGAAAAGGAAAACTTTAAAGTCAACCCCCAAATTGGGGGGGAAAAAAAACAAAAAAAAAAAAATCTATACAAAAAAAGTATAAAAGTAAAAAAAAATTTTAAAAAAAAGTAATAAAAATTATAAAAAAAAAATGAATAATTTGGCCCTGTTCACAGGGTTAAAATGGGGCATATTTCCCGTCCGTAATTCGCTCCGTACTCGTGAATTAAAAGGGTGGAATACAGCCCAAAAATTACGTAATCCACCTTAAAAGAGAAAAAATGGAAATTTCGTTCCTTTCCCCGTCGGCGAAAAACCCCCGCAAAGGGGGGGATAATGAAAAATATTTACTATGGTTTTAAAAAGCGCCCCTAGTAATGGGTAGTTATGGCCGGGGGGGTGCCGGCCCCCCCCTCCCCCCCCGCCCCCCCCACACGGGATTAAAATTTCGGGGCGTAATCACGCCCCCCCAATTAAGCCCTGTGAACATGCTTTAAACTTTTTGGGTTCCAAAAAAATATAGATTTTTTTTTTTACCCCTTTATTTTGAATTTTAAGGGGTTTTTTTTTTTTTTTTTTCAGGGGCTTTGAAAGTAGCATGGAGTATAAAAAAAGATAAAATTGAGATCCTTTTCAAAGTTTTAAAAAGACAATGCCCCTTTTAATTAACCAAGGAAAGGGGGGAAAGGTTGGGGGAAATAAAATTTTAAGACACATAATTTTAAAAAATAATAAAAAAATAATAATAATAAATAAGGGGAAAAAAAAATAATAATTAAAAATAATAATGATCATAATAAAAAATAATCATAACAATAATAATAAAAATATAATTGTAAAAAAGAGACATTTTAAAACTTTGTTTCCCTCTATTATTTTAGACATGCGGAGCCCATAAGTCATTTTGGGTACGTATATGAAAATGTTAGGTCTAAAAAATTTACTTTGTTGCCCCTAAAAAAATCGGGGCGCCTCTCTAAAAATTTTTTCCAAAACACTATTTGAAATGAAGGGGGGCTTGATTGGTTTTTATGGGCAATAAAGTGACCTTTTAGAATAGACAGTTTTTTAACATGTGGGCCCCTTTTTGTTTTAAAAATGTGCCAATTTTTTTCCTCCCCCTAAATTCCCAATTTCCTCCGCTCCCGTTAACCTCTGTTGGTCTGGTTTTAGCAACTGAATGGGTGAAGGAAGGAGAACAATGTGAGGGAAATTTAAAGGGTTTTTTTGGGTAGAACCACAATGGGAAAGGAAATAGGGGGGGGGGGGGGGGGGAAAAGTGTCCATCAAACAAAAAAAAAAAAATTTTCTTAAAAAAAAAAAAAAAACAAAAAAAAGCAAAGACAATCCTGACACTCTGGAGTCTGGGTCGTGGCTTTGGCATCAGCCCCTGTAATCCCCCTGTCTTTCTGCCGCCGGCCCCAGTTGGGAGAATTTTACGGTTTTTTTCATTTAAAGGCCCCATTTACCGCATGCGCCCCGGTGGGTGACTGTGTTTAAAAACTGGGTGGGCTGATCTTTGGAAACAGAGAAATATGCACTTTGTAAACTTTCTTGCATTGTGTGATAAGAATGATAAATTTTTCAGTAAAATGTGGTAGGAGGCAGCAGGAAAGCAACATGATTTGTAAATTTTAAATGGGTTTAAAAAAGGAAAAAATTGCAAAAAAAGGTTTTTAATTTGGGGAAATCAGGGAAAAGTTGATGTGTTTTTGCTTTAGTTATGGGAAAAAAAAAAAAGTTGAAATGCATTTAAATTTAAACCCCTTCCTTTTTCCCCGGTTATAATAATTTTGGCTTTAACTTTTTTTTTTCCAAAAAACCATAAAGTTTTTAATTCTTCCATCTACATAGACATCTGAGGGCTTGTTTTTTGCGGGACAAGATGTACATTTTAATGGTTCCATTCACCAGACCATTTAAAATCTGGGGAAAAGAAAAAAAATTTAAAAAAGGGGGGAAATGTGAAAAAGGGAAAATTTCTTCGCCATGTTTTGGGGGGGTTTTTTTTTTTTTTACATTTTTTTTTTTATTTATCCCCCTTTTTTTTTTTTTTTTTTCCCCCCCCCCCCACTCTTCAGTATAAATGAAAGCTATTTTATTCTGGAGGTTGGTATGGTTCGGTGCACCAAATAGTAGTTTTTTTTTAAAGGGTTTTTGAATTTTTTTTAAACCCTTTCACGCCCGCCCGAGCCCTTTGACAGCATTTTAGGTTTCCCCCCCATAAAACACTGCAGGGGCCCTGCCCCCAAAAAATGACATCACACTAGGGCCCTGCCTTGCCACCCCCCCAAGGGACCTTTTATTACACACCCCCTTTTGTCTGGGCTCCCCCAACCTACAAGCGCCAAACGGGCCCTTTTTTCCCCCTCCCCCTGTTTTTCCCCGGGGGGGACTTTCCTAAAAAACGTTTTTCCTGGGCTAAAACCACCACCGGGGCCCCCTCCAGGGGTCCCGGGGCTGCCAGTTTGGGCCCAAAAAAGAGGGGCCCCGGCACGGCGGCCTTTTAAAAGGGGGCCCCTTTTTGGTTTTTACCCCTTTTGGCCTTTAAAGGGGAGGCCAAAATTTTCTGCCCGCTGTTGTGTTTTTATTTAATTTGGTTAGTTTGAATTTTTTATCACCCTTTTTTATCCTTTTTTGGGCCGGTTTACCCCTTTGCCAAAAAAATTGGCCTGTGTTTTTTTTTTCCCGGGCCCCATCCATTTTCCCCCACCGTAAAGGGGATGAAAAGTCCTTTCCCGGGCGGGCCCGGTTTTGGTTTACCCCAACAATTTATTTTTTTTTTGGGGAAAAAAAAGGGGGGTTAAAATTTAATATTTTTGGTTATTTTTTGCTTTTAAAACTTTTTTTATAAATTTCCCTTTATCCCCCAGGGTACCCCGACCCCGGATCTCCGGCGTACACCCTCGAGGAAAATTTCTCATAAAAACAGGGCCCAAAATAGTTTCCGCAAAAAATGGTTATTGTTTGGTCCAATTTTCCCTGTTCCCAAAAGGGGTTTTTCATTCCAACCCGGAGGGAAAAGCCCCAAATGCGGGGGGGTATCCCCCCATGTCCCTAAAATGGAAATTTTTTTTTCCCCCTTTTCCTCAATTAGGGGTGGTTTAAAAATTTTTTTTTTTGGGAATTTTATTTCTCCCACTAGGGGTTTAATTTATGGACAAGGGTTTTCCTTTTTTTGGGCCCCTTTTCCTTTGGCATTCATTTGTTAGGGGGGCCCCTTTGGGGCCTTTGGTTGCAGCCATCTCGCTTATACTGGCCCGGCTTTTTGGAACCCCCTTTTGGGGGCTTCCCAAAACCCGGGGAACCCCGCTTGGGGTTTTCCACGTGTTTGGTTTACTAAACCTTTCCCCAAAAAGGGTTTTTTTCCTTTTCCAAAAAAAGTGATTAAAAAAGGGGGAAAGCTTCCCCGCCTTTCCCCCCTTGGTTACCTTCCAAAACTTTTACTCACCTTCCCAAGGCCTTGGGGATTGGCCAGGGAAAATTCAGAGAGACCAGCCCCCAGGGGAAAATTTCAAGGCCCAGAAAAAAGGTTTTTTTTTTAAAACGGGTTTCCCCCTTATTGGGGACTTATCCCCCGGGGGGAAATTTCCCTGGGTTTAGAGGGAAAAGGAACCATGAAAAAGGGTTCCCGCTGCTGTAGAAAAGGGGTTTCTTTGGAAAAGAAAAACCCCCTAGTTTATTTTTTTTTTTGGAGGAGAATTTCAAACCCTTTGCCCGGCTTTCCGGGGCCTCGAAAATTTGGGCCGGTTCTCCCCTTCCTTCCACCCGTGGCCCCCTTTTTAATTTTGGGGTTCACAAGGGAAAGGCCCCCGTCCTGGGCCCCCTTTAAAACCTTTTTGGGAAAGGGAAACCCCCCGGGATTAGCAATGTGTTTTTGGGGTTTTTATTATTGCCCTTAAAATTTTTTAAACCCCAAGTTCCCAATTTTATGGTTTCCCCCGCCCTTTGGGCTTTTTAAAATTTTTTTTGGGGAAAGCGAAAATTACACCAGGTGTTGGGGGGTCCTTTTTGGAACCGGTGACCCCCAATTTTTTCCCCCTAGGGAAAACTAAAGGGTTTTTAATAGGGTAAAGGGGGTTTTTAATCCCCTTTTTCCCCAACCCCTTTTCTTTTAAAAAAAGTTTTTTCCGGCCCCTTTCCCTTTAAAAAAATCTCTTTGTAACCCGAAATTTTCTGGGCCTTACCGGCAAAAGGGGTGGAAAAATATTTCCAATATTTGGGTGTTTTTAATTTTTTAAAACAACATGGAAAACACTTTTTTTACCGGGGGGGCCCAAATTTTGGGATCTGGTTATGTTTTTGGGGTTTGGAATTGTTTTTTCCCCTTTTTAGATTTTGGGGTTTCAGGGTTTTATTTTTTGGGAGTAAATTTTTTTTCCATTGATCATCCCAAAAGTTCCCAAATCCCCAGGCCATCCTACCCCACGGCCCGGAATTGTTTTCAACCATGCCAGGACTCGTCCTAAAGGGCCCCGGGGCCCTATTTAAACCCCGAGGGTTTTTAAATGGGGTTTGGGCCCTTAAAACTCTTTTGTTTGATGCAGGAACCAGATAAGTTTGTTAAATGGGGCACATGTAGTCCAACTAGGACTGCATTTGCCCTGTAGAAGTCCATGGCCCCATTGCTGTTCTGCCATGGTATCTATTGGGATACATTTTTACAATTCCCTGATGGATACAGATGTAGCAAAGATAAGGATACATTTTCACTTGCAAATAAAGAACCAAATTTAAAAAAATGAGTCAAATATATTGGACTTGGTCATTTATTTATTGAGGTAAATGATCCTAGATCACAAATCTGTGATTGGAAAAAGTATGTGAACCTTTAGGATTGGAAGGAATTAGAAAGTTGTTTTCTATCAATGGGATGATAATCAGGTGTGAATGGACGACCTCTAATGTGTCCAAATCTGTTCTTCACAACATGTTTGTGGAACTGTATCATGGCCTGAACAAAGGAGATTTCTAAGAAGAAAGAGTTGTTGATGCTCATGAGGCTGGAAAAGAATAAGAAAACCATCTCTAAAGAGTTTGGACGCGTTGCTGCTCTACCATGGTGTCCATTGGGATACATTTTTACAATATCCCGATGGATACAGTTGTAGCAAAAGTTAACTTGACAGATAACGCACCATGATATCACACCACAGAATTTAACTTTTTCAATGCTTTTAATGGCCTTTGTTTCACAATAGGAGCAGATAATAGGAAAAGCTGTGATATCACAGTCAAGCTGAACTTTGCTACATCTATACCACATACAAGGGTAAAAGCAAAATATGAATGGGGCTTCAAACTTTCCATGTAGACTGTGGAGTGATGAAAAGCAGAAGTTATAGTCATAGTCATGTGGGAAGCTCTGGATTTACACCATACGATTTATTTCTGTAACGTGTTGCATAATTTGTACTATTAAATCCATCGGAGCATGTCCGGCCCAACATGTACCTAACGCGATTCTGGATGGGAAACAAAGCTCGCTGATGATGGATAGAAAGTGTTACACAACAAGAACACAGCACGAAGGATTAATGACTGGCAATTCTATTGCTTTTGCTGTAAAACATTAGTACACAATACAGTGGTGCTTGAAAATTTGCAAAACCCTTGAGAATTTTCTTCATTTCTGCATGAATTTGACCTCAGATTTCTCACTCACGTCCTAAAAGTATCAAAAGAACCAAATGCAAAACAGGAGTCAAATCTATTAGACGCGGTCATTTATTTGTTGAGGAAAATGATCCAAGATTACATCTGTGATTGGCAAAAGTATGCGAACCTCTAGAATTAGCAGATAAGTGGAAGGTAAAATTAAAGTCAAGTATTTTCCATCAATGGGATGAGGATCAGATGTGAGTGGGTGACCTGGGAGGTATCAAAAGTGTCACGATGCACAGCAGGGTCCCCGCTCCGGGCCACGGAAAAGATTACAAAAACATCTCTGAAAAGTTCGGACTCAATCCACAGTCAGATTTTATACAAATGGAGGAAATTCCCACCAACGCAGATCATAGCCTATGGGGTCACAATTACGGATGGAAAATAAAGCTCCATAATAATGGATAGAAAGTGGAAAGTGTGATACAACAAGAACACAGCACAAAGGATTAATTACTCCTGGAACGTCTATTGATTTTGCTAAAAAACTTTAATACAGAATACAATGGTGCTTGAGAATTTGTGAATCCTTAAGAAATTTCGTTATTTTTGCATAAATGTAACCAAAAGCTGCATCAGACTTTCACTCATGTCCTAAAAGTAGATAAAGAACCAGATCCCAGAAAGGAGTCAAAAATACTGGACTTGGTCAATTATTTATTGAGGAAAATGATCCAAGATCACATATCTGTGCTTGGCAAAGGTATGTGAACCTTGAGGAATACTAGAGAATTCCCCATGGTGATGACACTGACCTGTCTCCCCTCCCACTGATGACATTGACCTCTCTCAGATCCCGCTGATAACACTGACCTCTCTTACCTCACGCTGATAACACTTCTCACCTCCTGCTGATAACACTGACCTCCCTCATATCCTGCTGATAACACTGATCTCTCTCACCTCCTGCTGATAACACTGACCTCTCTCCTCTCCTGCTGATAACACTGACCTCTCACCTACTGCTGATAACACTGACCTCTCTCACCTCCCGCTGATAACACTGACCTCTCTCACCTCCTGCTGATAACACTGACCTCTTTCAACTCCTGCTGATAACACTGACCTCTCTCACCTCCTGCTGATAACACTGACCTCTCTCACCTACCACTGATAACACTGACCTCTCTCCTCCTGCTGATAACACTGACCTCTCACCTCCTGCTGATAACACTGACCTCTCTCACCTCCTGCTGATAACACTGACCTCTCTCACCTCCTCCTGATAACACTGACCTCTCTCACCTTCTGCTGATAACACTGACCTCTCTCACCTCCTCCTGATAACACTGACCTCTCTCACCTCCTGCTGATAACACTGACCTCTCTCACCTCCTACTGATAACACTGACCTCTCTCACATCCCGCTGATAACATTGACCTCTATCCCCTCCCGCCAATAACACTGACCTCTCTCCCCTCCTGCTGATAACACTGACCTCTCTCCCCTCCTGCTGATAACACTGACCTCTCTCACCTCCCGCTGATAACACTGACCTCTCTCACCTCCTGCTGATAACACTGACCTCTCTCACCTCCTGCTGATAACACTGATCTCTCTCTCCTCCTGCTGATAACACTGACCTCTCTCATATCCTGCTGATAACACTGATCTCTCTCTCCTCCTGCTGATAACACTGACCTCTCACCTACTGGTGATAACACTGACCTATCTCCCCTCCTGCTGATAACACTGACCTCTCTCAGCTCCTGCTGATAACACTGACCTCTCTCAGCTCCTGCTGATAACACTGACCTCTCTCAGCTACTGCTGATAACACTGACCTCTCTCAGCTCCCGCTGATAACACTGAGCTCCCTCAGCTACTGCTGATAACACTGACCTCTCACCTACTGCTGATAACACTGACCTCTCTCACCTCCTGCTGATAACACTGACCTCTCTCACCTCCTGCTGATAACACTGACCTCTTTTCACCTCTGCTGATAACATGATCTCTCTCCCCCCTGCTGATAACACTGACCTCTCTCCCCTCCTGCTGATAACAATGACCCTACCTCCCGCTGAAACA
>JAODAL010064144.1:0-18880 GCA_025379985.1 Phyllomedusa bahiana
AAGGAACCCCCTCAAAATGACATTTCAGACATGAAGCCAATCAGCACCAGCGGGTTTTCTTGATGTCAAAAGCCCTATAAATACGGACGCCATGTTAAATTCTCACACTTGTCACTTTGTCTCCTGTCACAAGCATCTATCTGCTGCAGCACTATATTGCACCCTGTGCAAAACAAACCCATTTTTTGAGCTACTGGGGTGAAAGACCTTCACAAGTGTGTGCCATGTACACACCTGTTCCTGAACCAGCGTTTTTTACTTTGTTTGTTTTAGTTTCTTGTTATTCTCCAGGGTGTGTTTATTTCTGCCCCATACACGCATGAATTCCATCTGGTTCACTGTGTAGGGTATTTTATACGCAAGGGTTAATTTATCCTCTGGTTTGTGTGGTAATTAGGAGTCAAATACAGGGTGTGTGTATTTCTGCCCCATGTACGCTTGAATCCGATCTGGTTCACTGTGTAGGGTATTTTATACCCAAGGGTTAATTTATCATCTTGTTTGTGGGGTAATTAGGAGGGAAATACAGGGTGTGTGTATTTCTGCCCCTTATACGCCTGAATTACATCTGGCTCACTGTGTAGGGTATTTTATACCCAAGGGTTAATTTATCCTTTTGTTGTGGGGTAATTAGGAGTCAAATACAGGGTGTTATTTATCATATACAGACACCCTTCATTAAACAGAGTCAGTTGTATTGAAAATTTTTGATAAAACAGTATGTAGATAGAGAGGTGGGTGGGGCCCTTCACAGACGATGGCAGTGGGCACACATGTCCTGGAGCAGGCACAG
Organism: Phyllomedusa bahiana; assembly: GCA_025379985.1. Lineage (NCBI taxonomy): Eukaryota > Metazoa > Chordata > Amphibia > Anura > Hylidae > Phyllomedusa > Phyllomedusa bahiana. The sequence continues at coordinate 794 of JAODAL010064144.1, forward strand.
GTCACAGCACATTAAGGAACGTCGCAGCAGGGGTGACTCGGTGAGGCCAGAGCTACCGTTGTCATCTAGCGGCCGTGTGTTGATCACCAAGCCAACGGTTCTTGTTTGGGTTACTAGGTCATCCACTTCCTCCCAGATGACATCTGACAACCCCAGCCAAGAGTCTGTGGGTTCATCAGACACAACCCTTAGTTGGCATGGCCTGGGAGCAGGTCAGGGGCCCTCACCTGTCATCAACCCTCCTCTGTCCCGTTCAGTTCCCTCAGTCAGAGAACTACTATGTGGTTTGGGTTCTGCGCTACTATATAGTGAGGACGAACTATTTGAGGACAGTCAGCAGCTACTTGGCAGCAAAGTCGTGGGGCAGACATCCTCTGCTTCTTGCAGTAAGCAGTCATGTAGTGATGTGGAGAATGGCATGTGAGGTTATGTTGCCAGCGATCAGGTTCTTCATACTGAGACCGTTGAGGAAGACAGCAGTGACGGGCAAACACTTATCGATGATGATGTATCCCGGATCCAGGTGAAGCAAGGGCTTCATCATCATTGTTGGAAGAAGAGGGCTTCAGCTTGCGCGTCAGGCAGCAGCGCAGCCAGCAAGTAGGTAGTGTGACCGTGAGTCAGCACAATGGTAGCAGTGTGAGGTCAGGAGCCAAATGGCCATGGAGTAGACCACCCGCTTCGCAGGTCCAAGAAAGTAGCGGCACAGGGGCTCACCGAGGCAATGGTTGTAGTAGTCAGTCAGTCCGGAGCGTTGGCGGTAAAATAACCTACTCGGCGATGTTGCAGTTTTTTGCCAAGACACTGGAGGAGCCGAACATGTGTATATGTAGAATCTGTGGGCAGAAAATGAAGAGTGGCCAGAGAGCTAATATTGGCACCAAGGCCCTGCGTCAACACATGCAATGTCATCATCCAGTGGCCTGGGAGAAACGTCTCTCAGATGTGGTGGTCCATCCTGCCGCAGCAACAGCAGCAGCACCCAGTGGCACGCAAGCCATTTTAGCGAATCAAGGCTCCACCACCTCTGCCGAAGGGAGCTGTTTGTCTTTCCCATCATCTTCCGGTCCAGATGCTCCTGCTCCTCGCCACTTATGGCACCAGCAGCCTTTTTTCACCGAGGGATTGAAAAAGAAAACAGCATATGCCCCAACCCATCCAAAAGCGCAGAAGCTGACCCGTGTTCCTCTCCAAGTTGTTGGTACTGCAGTCCCTCTGTTTCCAAGTGGTGGACTCTGCACCATTTAAGAGAACTAATGGCTTGTGCCGAGCCGAGGTGAAGAGTCCCAAGCCATCATTTTTTTTTCGAAAAAGGCAGTACACCCGTCAAAAATTTAACAAAGAGGGCCTTTCGGTGCCCCTGAAAAGGTCAGGCATGCGGACGTCTGGGGGGCTGAAAACTACGGTCGGGGACAGTACATGTCCTTTTACGGCCCACTAGGTGAATGTGCTTCCTTCCCAGCCACCCCCACAACTTGGACTTTTTGCAAATTGCTGATCCTGGCCAATGTCCTCCTCCCCACCCCACCACCCAGCCCCACAAGTCAAGTGATGTTTCCAATAACCCACAATTTGGTGCAGGGCACAGCGGTGTTACACAGTTCTCACCTGGTTTGCCGGGCGAACGAAGTCACACAGGGGGGGAACTGCTCCGCGTCATAAAACCCAAAATCAATGTGTGGCTTTCTCCGCGACAACTGAAAATTGGAACCAGGTGACAACAATGGAAGGAACATGGTGTCGCACTCACAGGGGAGGGCACCAAACGCACTCAGGGCTAAAACGGTACAATCGGGTTGTCTAATGGTTCCTCAAGTCTTCGACCCATCTGCGGGGACATTCTAAAAATGGCCAGGAAAACTGTCAGCCCCCATCCATTCTTATAAACCAAGCACACCCTCCTTGACGCAGCGGCTGAATGGCCTCCCCCAACAAGGGATAGCAATGTTTTTCCCCCCGGGTTTGGGAAACCACCTTCATATGTTGGACCGACGAAAAACAAAAAGGGGCCCTTTAAGATTTTTTATAACCAAGCGGGCAGGTGTACTCCCCGTGTAATTTTGATGCAGCCGGGCAGCCAGGTGATACGGGCCTTTAGGAGGCCACATTATTTGTCAGTTTTGCCAGGACTACGGGGTGATAACCTCTTCCACTGCTTTATGTCCGAAAAAAATTGTGCAAAAAACCCGGTTTAAGGGACGGGAGACGCGGGGGGGCTACATCTCACGGGAAAATGAGTCCGTGGGGCTGAACTGGGAGGAAAAGGGGCATTTGGAGCACAAGCAAATGTCGGCAAAATTAGTGGTTTTTCTACTCAAGTGTTTGGAAGGAGGACAGGAACACCCCAAGGGAGAGAGGAAGACGAGGGAGATGACCCAAACACCATGCATTTTAAAAGTGGAATGGCAAACCGTCTGGGGCATTCGCAGATGGCCCGCTGCAGCTGATTTTTTCCCGGGTAGTGACCTCCCAAAGGGAGGGCAAACTCAAGTCATAGAGAAACCTATGTAGTCAGTTGGCCCCCGCCTATCTGCACCATCTCCATCCCCTTACAGGTCTGACCAGGGCGGTTCCTCATCGCTCATGGACCACTGCCACTCTCTGTGGTGGGGGGGGATAGGACAGAACCGCTCCATACACACCTAAGTTGGATTCATCTCACCACGCAGGGCCTGGGGCAGACCCTGAACCCGCAGGTGGGGGGGCCCACTTTTGGGCAGCACCTGCCCCCCCCCACAAGAAGACCGCTGGACTACTGGGGAGCCAAACTGGATAGGGCCGCAACTTTGTGATTTTTCACTGGAGAAGCTGACCTGCCGGCCAGTAATTTGGGTTTAAATGGGGGTTCATTTGCGGGGGCAATAGTTAACCAAAGGGGGAACAGCTTTCCACCCGAAATGTGGAGAGACCACCTTTGTCAAGATGAATCAGGCGTGGACGGGCCAGGGTTTCCACACCCAATCCTTAAAGCACACATTAGATCACCCATGACTCCCACCCAAAAATTTGAAAATGAGTCTGATTCTTTTGGATACCTTCCCCCCCAGCTACTCTTCGTGCCCCCACCCCACCTATGCCACACATCGCTCCCGCTGCCACCCACCTCCCCACTCTTCACTAGGCCTTTTGTGACTTCTTTCTGCCGGGCCCCTTCCCCACTGTGCATTGTGCCACTCCTGGCCGACTCATTTGCTGGCCACCTCCAAATTTTCATTGTGCCATCATCGCTGCTGTTTTCTGCCGCCACATCCACACGTGTTTTTGTGCCACTCTGTGGCCTACTGATTTGCTGCCACACCCCGATTTTTTTCTTTTTGCCATTCTCCGACCTCATGCTGCTGCTGCTGTTGCTGCCGCCACCTCCACACTATGTCATTGTGCCAATCTGTGGCATACTGATGTTGCTTCCACCTCCATAATGTGTGATTGTGCCACTCTGTGGCCTAATGACGTTGCTGTCACCTCCATGCTGTGTGATTGTGCCACTCTGTGGCCTACTGATGTTGCTGCCAACTCCACACTGTGTGATTGTGCCACTCTGTGGCCTACTGATGTTGCTGCCACCTCCATACTCTGTCATTGTGCCACTCTGTGGCCTACTGATGTTGCTGCCACCCCCGCACTGTGTGATTGTGCCACTCTGTGGCCTACTGATGTTGCTGCCACCTCCACACTCTGTCATTGTGCCACTCTGTGGTATACTGATGTTGCTACCACCTCTACACTGTGTGATTGTGCCACTCTGTAGCCTAGTGATGTTGCAGCCACCTCCATACTGGGTGATTGTGCCACTCTGTGGCCTACTGATGTTGCTGCCACCTCCTCAATCTGTCATTTGCCACTCTGTGGCCTACTGATGTTGTTGCCACCTCCACACTCTGTGATTGTGCCACTCTGTGGCCTACTCATCCTGCTGCCAACTGACCACTGTCTCACTCAAACACCCTGTGGTTTCCTAATGCTGTTTCCACCCTCCACCACTCTATGACGTTGCCACTATATTTGGCTTTCCCCTTCTTTTAATCTGTCAGAAGGAATGAAAAGATCAGGATTGTCTGATGATTAGGTAGCCAAAAGCAGGAGTGGATACAGAACACAGAATACTTGCAAATATCCCATTTAGTGGACATCTCTGTTTTGGATCAACTCCTGTTTGTTTTTGCCTTTATCAATACGATGGATTATTGACCGATTGAAAGCAGACACTGACGGATGAAAGGAAGAGCAAAATGATCAGTGAAGTCAATGCAAAATTACTGCCGACACCCTCTCCACTCTTTTCGGGGGGCTCTACATATATCAGCGTTTAACAGAACAGGTTCTGTCATAATCTGTGGAATCATCTGATATAAAAGGAGTGCGCTCTTTGACTCTATTGTAGGATCTTGGCCCTCAGCTTGGTTCCTTCCAGCTGGCTCTGACATTACCTTCTCAGGCTGTGTTCCCACTTCAGTTATTTGGTCAGTTTTGTCCCTGTAACTGGCCAGAGAAGTGAAGTGTGAAGCGATTCTAATAGCAATGGCTGTCATCTTCGTGTCATACTAAAACACAGCATTATATCAACATCAAACCACGCAACCTATGCATATTTGAGCATTGCACAATGTTCTACAACACCCTACAGTCTCTCCGCAGCCAGGAAAAAGCTGTTTTTTAACATGATTCTCCGCGAATAAATTCGGGTCGAAACGAATTTTTATGGAAAATTCGGCGAATCTGGCGAGCCGAATTTTTGAGAAATTCGCCCATCTCTACTTATTATCAACTTTTTTTTCTTTTTTTTTTAAATTTAAGTAACATAGATAAAGATGGATGGGAAACAATTGGCCACATATGTGAACTATACACAAAAAGAACATCTGTTTTCAAACCCATACAACCGATTTCTGTGAGATAAAAAACAGTACTAATACGGATCCACGGGAAATGCTAAGTATGAAATAAAACAAAAAAATACAAGCATATTAAAAAGCGTTGATAAAACTATTTAAATGTATAGACAAATTGTTAAATGAAAGAACTGAATAAATACTGCTGATATAAATGGAATTGTGAAGGAGGCCTTATGTTGAATTCAGACAGGGCTAAGCAGTGTAGTTTAATTAAAGTGTAGGTTAACCCCTTACTGACATTAGATGTGCTCATACATCATGGTCGGGTAGGGGTTTCTGCAAACTGATGTATGGGAACATCATGGAGATCTTGTGGGCTCACAAGCAAAGCTCGCACGATCATGGCATGGAACCATCTGTACAATACAGCTGGCCCCATGCTGTGTCGGCCACGAACAGAGCTCACTCCAGCCGTGGGCGATTTATCCCTTAGCTGTCGCAGTCAATTGCGACAGCAAAGGGGAAAGAGAGACATAAATAAAACACGTACACAGCCCTTTCCCCATTACAAACACTAATTGCCCCAAAAATCAACACGTTCATAAAGATCACATATATCACATAAATCTGTCACATCATTTAACCTGTACAATGAATGCCGTAAATAACAAAAAAACTATAACAGAATTGCAATTTTTGTTTATCCCACAGCACATTCAATGGATTAAAAAGCTACAACATAAAAAAAAATATATAAATTGTGTATTGCTGTAATTGTTTCGTCCCATGGAGTAATTCTAACGTTTCATTTGTACTGCATGGTGACATCTGTAAAAAGTAAAAATCACTACAAGGATTTCTGTATTTTCTTCATCCTGCCTTCCAAAATATGGATTTAAAGGCAATAAAAATATATATCCCCCTTAAAATGGTACCAATTAAAACATCAACTCAAAAAACAAGTTATGGCTCTAAGACTATGGCAATGTGTTTACTTTTCTAAATAAAAGTGTTTTTATTGTGTAAAAGCAGTAGATATAAAAAATATATATTTATAAATTGTGTATCAATGTAATCGTATTGGACTGCTGAATCAAGTTAACATAATTTATTGCACACAGCGACTGCTATAAAAAATAAAAATAACAATACCAGGATTGCTGTATTCTTTTCATCCCAGCTTCCAAAATTGTTGATAAAAAGCAATCAAAGCATCATATGAAACCCAAGATGTTACATATGAAGCTGTCAGCTCACCCCACAAAAAAATGGTTTTAATCAGCTCCATACACAGAAAAATAAAAAGTTATGGCTGTCAGACTATGACAAAATAAAAGCACAAATGTTTACAAACTTATTTCTATTGTGCAGAACTATATAAAATTGATATTGTTGTAATTGTACTGAGCTGCGTAGCAAAGTTATCATGTTAATGCAGTAAAAATGAAGCTCAAAAAAGCTCAATAAACACTGGCAGAATTGTGTTGTTTTTTTTTCCATGTTTATGGCCCAATCCATTCCATGATTACTCCACATGGAGTAGGACTTGAGAATCCTGGTGGACAGTAAACTTAATTGTAGTAGCCAGTGTCAGGCAGCAGCTGCCAAGTCAAACAGGATCATGGAATATGTATTAAAAGGGGCATAGATGCACAAGATGAGAACATCATTCTCCCATTATACAAGTCACTGGCAAGACCACACATGGAATATTGTGTATAGTTCTGGGCACCAGTTCACAGAAAAGACATTGTAGAGCTTGAACAGGTTCAAAGGCGGCCAACAAAAATAATAAAATGACTGGTTGGACTGCAATACCCAGAAAGATTACCAAGATTAGGGCTACTTAGTTTAGAGACAAAACAGCTTCAGGGGATATAATAAATATGTATAAATATATTAAACGTCAACATAGAGATCTTTCCCAAGATCTATTTATACCCAGAACTGTATCGAGAACATGGGGGATCCTCTTCGCAAAGAGGAAAGAACGTTTCTACATAAACATAGAAAGGGATTCTTTACTGTAAGAGCAGTGAGACAGTGGAACTCTCTGCCAGAGGAAATCTTCATGATAAATTCACTAACGTAGTTCAAAAAGGGTCTGGATGCATTTCTAGAGTGCAATAATATAATAAGTTATAGTTACATGGATTATGGAAAAGGGCTGTTGATCCAGGGATTTATTCTGATTGCCAGATTAGAGCCAGAAAGGAATTTTTTTCCCTAAAATGGGAACAATTGGCTTCTACCTCATTGTGGTTTTTGCTTCCCATTGGATCAGCACTTTAGCACAATAGGCTGAACTGGATGGACATCTGTCTTTTTTTCAGCCTCACAATCTATGTAAATGACAGTGAAATTTTACCTATATTTTGCATAAATTTCGGCTGTTTTGAATATTTATAGAGTTCAGTTTTTTATATGGAGTCATTTATTAGGGTGTCTATCATGCAGGACCTTCAAAGCCACACCAGAACTGGACTGTTCCCTAGAAAAAATCTGTGTTGAAAATTTCCTTGAAAATGTGAAAAATTGCTTCTAAATTTATAAGCCCTCTGCTGTCGTAAATATATAAAGACGTTTAAACCTGATGCCAACATAAAGTAATTAATTAACTGCAGTTGCTCAGCACACTATATCATAAACCGAGATCTTGCCAGTGCTGGGCATATAGGATATTTCAATCCGTACTGAATCCAATTATTTCAATTGCCCGCACATGAATGATATCATGAAAAAATCTTTTTACAAAAGAGAACATTTTTCCATTTTTTTTAAATTTTCTTCATGCAAAAATTCATAATGTGACAAGCGACTTTCCATAGTGAACGTTTTTGGTCTAATTGACCTTACTCAAACGTGTCACTAAGATAAGAACAGAATATAGAAAAATTAAAATCATCGTAAGATGAATAGATCAATACATATATCAAGGACAGAAGAAAGAAGAAAAAGAAGAAATAAGAAAAAAATAAAAAAATGTGAGAAAAACCAAAAAGAAAAGATAAACAATTTATGAAAACATATAAATCACAAAAAAGCCTTATATACAAAATTAATAGTAACCACAGATATATGAATATTCCCATTCACATCAATGTTATTAATGTTTAATGTTAGATACATATATGTGCATCTTACAGCACCTCAAGAGTTAATATGTTAACTATGATCAGCCACATAATTTCAAGTAGCCACATAGTATATGCCTTTCTAAAGATGTGCATAAGAGAGCCAGACAGCATGCATCAATTAATTGTCATTACCTATCATATAGTAGGAACTATGGGCACTTCAAGTTGAATATATTACACACCATCTACAAACAAATAAAAAGATCTAATGAATATCAGTAACATATGAAGAAATTGGAAGACAACATGATGTTCAGGATATATAATTTACCTGTCTCTAAATACCATTCATACATGCGCCGGAATAAACCGGACCTATATCATAGAAAGGGCACTCAATACTTCTGCCCAAATCCACTCTACGGCACATGCGTCGAAACACTACTTCACTAACTGCGATTGAGACCACGGTAACATATTGTGATATCAACAATGCACACAGGATCAATTCTGAAAGGTATAACAAGCCCATTGTGATATGATAGTATGTGTAGAAAAAACTTTTCTGGCTATCGTATGCACATGTAAACAAGATACATAATTATAGCATAGACGAGGGATTTATGTTAATTAATCATCTAGTTATTATCTACGCCTCTTAAATGGGATACATAATAAAAATATAAATAAGGAAATTATGTTAATATTAATGTTAACGCTATATTGTTGACATATTCTGCATATGGTGGGGCAACGTTGAGAGCCTTCAGGATGTTTTTCAATTTTTGAATTCAGTTAAACCTGAACTCCAATTCATGATGGAATATGACATCCACAGATTGAGTTTTTTGCATACTCTGGTGATTAAGGAGGCTAATGATCATTAATCAGTTGATCTATATACAAAATCTACCAATATAAATAGTTTACTTGATTATAGAAGTTGTCACTAGAGATGAGCGAGCACTAAAAAATTTGATTTCAGTCCGAACCCCGAATTTTTAGAAATTCGGACCGAACGGCGAACCGAACTCTGAACCCTATTAAAGTCAATGGGAGATGATGTTCAGGTTAATTTTTGTACTTACACAGGTGAAGAAAGCCGTAATTATCTTCCATAAGAGTAAAATGGATACACAGAAAAAATTTCACAGGCTAAAATAATTAATTCCTTTCAATGGCTAACTGAAAAGATGAGGACAGCGTAGCTATACAGGTGCAGCGGTAGCAGCTGCTACAGGTCCCTTTGACACAAAAGAAGATGCCAGTATTGGAAATGACACAGGGTAACTGGCAGGAGCCCCCTATCACTTTTTTCAACAGTGCCCAAGAACATGTCATGTATGTTGTGGCAGAAAGAACATCCCAACGGGGAACATGGAGGTTCAGCTGGCAGGGCCGTAGTTATAGGGGGTGCAATAGTAGCCAGGGCTGCCGTCAGTCATCTATCAACCGTTTCAAGGCCCTGTGCAGCTAATCAATGGCCCCACTCATTACTAGTTCCTATTTTTTTACATATCACTGGGTCCCTTTTGATTAGGGCCCCTGACAGAAGTACTGCCCTATTGGCACCCCTGCCAGTTACCACGTGCCATTTCCAATACCATTGTCTTCTCATGTGTCAAATGGGCTTTTGGGACACCTCAGGATGCAGGGCCCTGTAGCAGCTGCTACCTCCAGGGGTGCCCACAGGGCAGTACGGGTAGTACTCCTGTCACGGGCCCTAATCAAAAAAGGGACCCACAAATATGTTTACAAAAAATAGGAAGTACTAATGGGTGGGGGCCGTATGGGCCCTGAAATGGTTAATAGATGATTACTGCAGCCTGATTGATGACTGATGTTAATAGATGACTGATGGAATGTGTATTTCAGATTGTCAAGAAGACGTGCTGCAGTTTACTAGTCAGTGACATCGGCAACCATGGCAAAAAAATCTTCAGAGATCCATGCTAGATTCATTTTGATAAATGTCAAACAATCCACATTCTCAGGGGGAAGACAGTCAGTTATCACCCCGCTAGCTGTGCTGAAGATGCGCTCTGAGATAATACTGGCTGCCGGCAGGCTAAAATTCGTATGTCGTGTCGAGCAAGCTCAGGCCATTCATCCATTTTGGACACCCAGAAATTGAATGGGTCCAGATCAAATCCAAAAACATTGGTGTTGAGCCGCAGGTAGTCATGGACCATGCTCTGAAGGTGGTCTTGGTGTGTCCGAATGCTGCACTGCCTTGCAGGTGTTGGTGAGTTGGTAAAAACCGAGTTAAAAATGTTAACCAGTGCGCTTCTGCCACATTGCCTGCTGCTGCGGCTACTTGCCATTCTACTGCTGTCACGTTGCTGACGTTCCATCGTGACATTAGAATGTGAAGAAGACGCAACAGATGTCTTGAGTTGGTCAATTAGCACTGTCTCAAATTCCTGCATTCTACTGTCAATTTGTTTGGGTGGAAGGAAAGTGTTCACTTTTGATTTGTAACGGGGATCAAGGAGGGTGGCCACCCAGTAATCGCAGTTCATTTTACCTTGATGCATGGGTCATGTTGCAGGTAATGTAGCATCCAAGCACTCATATGTGAGATGCTGCCAGGATCTCCCAAGCCTTGGGGTCGAGGGGCACTAACCAGATATTCCTCCTCTTTTTCCTCCTCCTCCTCCTGAAATCTGTGCCAACCTCTTACCACTGAAGGGTAATCGGTACCGGTGGTGTCCACCCCGCCTCATCATCCTCTTCCACTTTCTCATCCTGACCATCACCAGAGGCCTGGCTAGTGTCATACTCTGTGAGCTGAACTGCTCTCTTGCACCTGCCCTGGACCTCCAACCACCGCCAAAAGAAGACCGATACAATATGGCACACAGTCAGGCCTTCTACATCCGACGGCGAGTAAGGGTCTGTGTCCGCCTCATCCTCCTCCATTACTGCTGGGACCTGCTGCCACAGAGAGTCTAACGCTTGTTTCAGTAAAAATATGACCACAATGGTCATGCTGACAACGCTATCATCCTGACTGACCATTTTGGTTGCGTATTCAAAACTGTCAAAAATGTTGCAGAGATCCTTCACCTGCCTCCACTGTCTGTGGCTTAACACCCCGAGGCCCGCACCACTGCTCGTCAGGCCATGTGACAGTTGATACTGCATAATGGCATTACGCTGCTGCCACAATCACAGGAGCATGTGGAGGGTGGAATTCCAGCGTGTTGCCATGTCAACAATGAGACGGTTGGCGGGGAGGCCCAGATGAGGCTGAAACGCTGCCAGTCGTGCCAAAGCAGGGTGCGAACGCCGGAAGTGTGAGCTAAGACCTTGAGCCTTCCTCAGCAGAAAGTTAAGATCCAGGTAGCACTTGAGAAATTTCTGCACAACCAGGTTCAGGACATGTGCCAGGCAAGGGATGTGCGTAAGTCTACTGATCCTAAGGGCGGCAAGGAGATTTCTCCCATTGTCGCACACCACATTGCCTGGCGCCAGGTTCTTAGCACCCAGCCAATGGTGGGTCTTTGTGTAGAGAGCCATCCACAGCTCTTGACCTGTGTTGACGGTCTCCAAGACAGATTAATTTCAGAACGGCCTGGTTTCTCTTGGCACGTGATTAGACCTGTCGAAGATGAGGATCTGGGCTCAATTCCAGCAGTGTGGAAGAGTGTCCGCTGAGCCAGAGACCCATCACCAGAAGCACTGTCATCCACCCAACTCACCCAGTGAGCAGTCAGTGAGATGTAGCACCCTTGACCGTGCTTACTAGTCCATGTGTCTGTAGTGAGATGGACTTTGGTGGACACAGATGCAGCCAACGTGCTGGAGATCTTTTTTGCAACGTGGCGGGCCAGGGCAGGGACAGCTTTTCTGGCAAAGAAATGCCTGCTCGGCATCTGATATTGGGGGCATGCCAGGGCCATGACTTGGCCACCAGATGGAAAGGCAACATTTCCAAGGCCAACAGCCTGGCAATTCAGACATTCAGGCTTTTGGCTTTTGGGTGGCTGGGGTAAAAGCATTACTTCTGCTCCCAACCTGGTACACAGAAGGCTGGGTGGTGGACTGGCTGCTGTACGGCGTACAGGTCAGACTGCTGGAAGGTGAAGGGGTAGACTGTGTTGCTGGTGGTGGAAATTGGCCGACAGTGTCTGGGACTGGGGATGGTGTTTGCCAATCCTGCTCCAGCACATCGGCAGCAGAGGACCACTTGGGCTTAGAAGTGGCGGAGGCAGAAGATGTCATGGTGATTGGAAGCCCAGGACCTGTATGGCCTTTTTTCTCCAAGTGATTCTTCCACAGCAATTCATGCTTGACATGTATGTGCCTGTTCATGCTGGTGGTGGTTAAAAATTTCTTTAATTTTTTTCCTCTAATGAGGGTTTTTAAAGCAAAGCTGGCAAAATGCCTTTGGGTCGGAATCTAGGCTTAAAACAAAAAAAGGCCCAGGTTTCAAAAGGCCCGGCCTCTTCAAGGGTAAAAAACCTATTTAGCATTGTTCCCCTCCCCAACCCCTTTACCAGGGTTGGTTTTAATGTCAGCGGACTTGTGCGACCCCCCACCCTTTTCTGACCCGGGCCCCCCGCACTGACCCTACCCCATCTTCCTCCTCCTCCACTATGAATCCGCTCGCCAGCTGCTGCTCAAAAAAACCACTTTGGATCCCAATGTCATCATAAATCACAGGTACTTCCCTTCCTAACACCCCTCCCTTTTAAAGGGCTCCCAGGCTACAAGCCACGGGAAACACAAAACTTTGATATTTCGGGGCAATGGCCCAAAGGGAAACCAGCTCCCTTCTCCTCCCCACCCGTTTGGGGCGTCAGAAAGTTTTGGGCGTTTGCGGGCCCAAATCAGATCGACCGATAACGATGCCGGCCGTTTATCGAAAAAGGTTTTTTCCGATATGGGGCATCGATTAAGAGCAAATTTCCCCCAAATTAAAGTCTGGGGAAAGGGGCCAACAACACCTTTCCCATTAATTACCCCCCAAAACAAGGCGGAGAACCTGAAATTTAAAAACATCCACAACAGTCAAAGGATACGTGAAAAAACACCCTTAGGCAACACACTTGGGTTTATAAAAGTCCCCAGAAAAAAAGCCCACGGGCCCTTCACAACCCCTTTCCTTTTTACCCCCGCCGCCCCCTTAAAACCCGCACCCCCCAAAACCCAAATTTAAAAATGCCAAAAAGGCAGTATGATTTGAACCATCATGTTACTTGAACGGGCATTGAATTTCCCCTGTCCGGAAGAACATGACCCCCCAAACCCCTCCCATAAACCCCCAGATTTAAAAAGGGGCCCCCAAAAAGAAGTCTTTCAACCACCTTTTAGTTGAACGGACACAAACTAATCGCCCCAGTACCGAAAATTTCCCCTTTAAAAACCTGTCCGACCCCAGTTTAAAAAAGGCCCAGGTCCCCTTTACTTGGCATTCTTTTCTCTTTTTTACCCCAAACGGCGGGAAAAAATGGTCTCAAATTCCCTTTGGTTCTCTGTCCTGCCCATACTCCCTTTTCCCCTTTTGAAAACCTAAAACTGGTAAATTTTTCCCTGTACCTCCCTTGAAAACAATTCAGGGGAAATTTTTTTTTTAAACAGCTATTTTGAAACATGCAAGTTTTTAGTACTTTAAATTTCTAAAAAAACACTTTGTTAAAACCCGGAGGGAAATCCCCCACCATGTTTTTTGATTTCTCTTTTTTAATTGTTTTAAAATTTTGGTTTTGTCCAAAAAAGGGGATTGATATTTAATGTTAAAGACTTGCAAAAACAAGTCATTTTCCAAATAGGGTTTCCATTAACAGTGTCCCCCCAATTCCGGGTTTCGCCCGCACCATCACCCTTAAAGCCACTCGCCCAATTGGAAAAAACAAATGTCTTTAAAACCAACATTTTTTAGAATGGGGTCTGAAAGTAATAGTGAAACACAGAAAATGCCCCCAAAAAAATCAAAGCATGACCCTTGGGCCCCTTTTGGACAATTTTAAAAGAACAAATGTCTGTTAAAAACAACTTTTTTTTAGAATAAAAACCCTGTATATGGGCTCATTCACAGAAAAAACCCCCAAAAATTAAAAAACATAACCCATGAGCCACTTTTGAAAATTTGTGAAAAAAAAAAAGGTCTATTAAAAAACAACTTTTTTTTTAATTTAATAACCTTATTTTTCTGCTTTTCCCAAAGCAGAAATTCCCCAAAAAAAATTTAAAAAAAATGACTTCTCACCCCCAACTTTTTAAAAAATTTGTAAAGGGGAGAAAACCCCCTTAGAACCACATTTCTTTTCCAAAGGCCCAATGTTTTAATTGCTGTACTCACAGCAACTTTACCCCAAAAAATTATAAATATGACTTCTAAACCCTGTTAAAAATTGTGAAGGAGAAATCCCCATTTTAAAGCCACATTTCTGCCCAAAAAGGCCCAGGGTTTATTGATTTTATCCACACCCAAAAATGACCCCCAAAAAAATTAAAAAAAAGACTTTCCCAGCCACGGTTAAAAATTGTGAGGAAACATGCCCCCAAAAACCCAAAATTGAAAATTTTAAAAAAAATTGTAAAGATGAAGTGAGTAAATGGAATATGGGGTTTTTTCCCTTAAAACCCTTTGGGGTCTTTTAGTCTCCCACAGCAAAACCAGCAAAATAACTGTTGGGAATTGAGAAAAAAAAATTGCATAAAAATGAACAAATTTTTTAAAAAAAGTTTTTTTTAAGAGGACCATTTCCCCGTTTGGGAGAGGAAAGGAATAGAAACCCGCAACTAATCGGTTTACCCTCGGCAATTGGGGGCCCCAACAAACATCAAGATCCATCCTGATTCAACTTTATGAAAGTCAAACGAACCACATTATCGTGGAAAGCCGGATGGGGTTTTTCTGTTTTAAAGACTCCCCGGCTGGCGAAGGGCCACTCAATAAAGACCGGGTGGCCTGCTGGGCAAAGGGCAACACCCCCTATTGGGGGGTTTCCCAGCCAGCTCGGGGGCCCTTCGTCCATTTTGGGGAAAAAAAAAGTCTATTGGGCCCGAAAAACATACCCAAAAAAATCGGTTTTTGAGACGCAATAGTCGTGCAAAACCCTGATCAAAAATGGTCCTGGGGGTTGTATCTGTTGGGCCCGCATTGGGATGCTTTTGGGGAGGGGTAAATAAAGTTGCCAGAGGGGCACCCATAGGCTTTGCCCCCCTTGCCTGCTCGCCGGGTGCCCGCCCCAAAAGCTACTTTTTCACCTCTCCCGCTGTCACTTTCCCCTGGCTTTGTTTTCCCCCTGACATTTGAAGAAAATGAACGGAAAGCAACAATTTTCTCCAGTTGATCAATCACAAGGGCTCCCTTTTTTTGCATTTTTACCTCTATTTTTTGTGGGGGGGAAGGGAAAAAGGGAGTTTTTTTTTTGTACCGGGGGTCCAGGAGGTTGGGCCCCCCATTAACTGTTTTCATTTTGATGGGCCTTTAAAGCAGGATCTTTTTTTGGAGGAAAAAGAGGGATCCCCAACACCATTGAAGATGGACCTTTTAGTTTCCCCCAAACCCCTGGGTTGAGGGGCCCCTAGCAAACTCATCTTCCTCCCCTCCCAAAGGGCCCCCCCCCCAAATTCCCCGGCCCCCAACCTCTTTTCCAAGGGAGGGACGTGGTGTCTAGGGAATAAACCCCCTCCTCCTCCTCCTCCCGCTTTCCTCCGGCACAGGTTCAACACACCCCTGACTTTTCCCCCAGAGATCAAACCCCGAAGCTGATGTGCCCCCTTGGGGACTTTTCCTTTGGGCCCTGAAAACCCCTGGGGAATTTAAAACCGATTTAAATTGGAAACTTCGGGGGTTGTGGGTTTTTAAAAGGAGAAAAAGGCCCCCGGTCCTGGGTCTTTTCCCCTCCCCCTCCTCCGTCGCTGGGGACCTGAAAGTTTTAAGGGGCCAACGATCGTGGGTTTTCCCGAACTAAGATCCACCAAAAAATGCCCAACTGACAAGGGCCAAACGTTTCCCCAACTGACCATTTTGGGGCTTCTTTCAAAAATGGGGAAGGATATTCAGCCTTTCACCTGCCCCCCACCTTGGTGGCTCAAAACCCCCGAGTTTTTGCACCGCTTTCTTTGGGCACCATGTGTCACCAATCGTACTGCGTAAGGCATAGCCGCTCCCCCCCAAAAACCTGGAGCATGTGGAGGGTGGAAATTTCCCGGGGTTTGCCCCCGTCAACAATGGGGAAAAAGGGTTTACCCGGGAGGCCGGGGCTGGGGCCTTGGGGGGAAAACGCAGCTAAAGCGGGGCGGGAAACAGGTGCGAACCCCCCGGGAAAAGGGGGCATCCCCCTCGAGCCCCTTTTTCAGCAGGGGATTCCCCAAACCCCTGGGAGCTCTTTAGAAATTTCTGGACACAAAAGGGTTTATGGGCCCTGTTCCACAAAGGGGTTGGGGCCTTTCCAACCTACCGATCTTAAGGGGGGTCCGAATTTTCGCCCCGTTTAAAGCATAATTCCTATGCCTGGAAAAAGGTTCTTTTCACCCGCCAGGGCTCGGGGGCCCTCGGTTCCCAAGGGCCCTCCACAAAACTCCTGACCTGTGTGTGGGGCGGTTTTCCCCAAAGGGAGATTTTTAATTTTAAAACCGGCCCCCGGTTTCCCCGGGCACTGAAGCCACCAGAGGGCCTTGGGGGGAAAGCCCTCAACCATCCCTTTTTTAAATTTGGCGCGCCCGGGCCCGGGGAACCACCTTTCCCCCCCAGAGACAACCACCCACCACCCCAAAAGCGTCACAGAGATAAAGCCGGGCCCTTTGGGCCCAGCCTTTTCAAACCAAGGTCCGGGGGGAAAGGACTTTTCCCGGGCAAAAATGCAGACAACCCTTTACTTTTAGGGTGAACCCGGGGGGGCCAGGGCAGGGACCCTTTACTGGCAAAGAAATGCCCCGCCCGGGGGTGTGGTATTTGGGAAATCGAGGCCATGAATTTTTGGGAACCCATCTTGGCCCACCAGAAAAAAGGGAAAAAAACAAAAATTTCCAAGGCCAAAAGCCTGTCAATGGCAAAATTTTAGCTTTTGGTTTTGGGGGGCTTGGGGGAAAAATTTTCCTTTTTATTCCCCAAAACCCGAAACCCGAAGGCCCCGGCTGCTAGAACCGGGCCCCCCCGTAAAGGCGTGCAAGGGCTCAAACCCCGGCGGAAGGGGAAGGGGTTAGATGGGTCTCTTTGGGGGTGCTGGGGTTGAAATCGGTTCAAAGGTTTTAGGGTTTAAAACGGAGGCGATCCCTGAACCTGACCGAGAACAAAGGCCAAAACGAGGGAACCCTTGGTTTGGGGGCGGAGGAGGAGGGGGCGAGACAAGGGTTTTGGGCAGTGGGTTTTTGGGGCCCGGGGTTTGGGCCCCGGGGCCCTTTTTTTGGGCCCAAATTTTTTCCCCCCATTTTCAAACCCTTGGGATTCCCCTGCCTTTGACAACAGTTGGGGGGGTTAACCACTTTAAAAGGGTTTTTGGGGCCCCTACTTTTTCTTTACCCGGGAAAAGGCGGGATAAGACTCCGGGTGGGTTTAATCAGAGGGTTTTTTCAAAGAAGGGCCCCGGTTGAGAGGCCCTTTTGGCCCTTTTTGACCCGGGGATAAGCAGGAGCAAAATTTTTGCGACCGTGGCTGGCGGAATCCATTCACGGACTTCTGGGCCGGGGGCCCGCCCCCCCCAACCCTTTTTTGGCCCGGGACCCCCTATTGACACAAACCCCAAATCTTCCTCCCCGAAACCCCTGATGAAGCTTTTGCCAAGGGAAATTTTCCTGCGGAAAAAAACCAGGGGTGGATCCGCAATGCGTCATCCAACATCATCAAAACAGGGGACTTGGCCCGTCCTGACTTCTGCACCCAAAGCTGCGGGCTACAAGCAAGGGGGCCCGCAAGGCGTTCCCACCGGCCCCGGGGGTTTTTTTGCCATTGACCGGGGGCCCTTCCCTTTACCTCCTCTGATGGGATCAGGGAGCTTGGGGGTCAAGCAGACTAAATCAAAAATCTTTTCTTTTTAATATGGGCCCTTTTGACCCCCAACCCGGGAAAATTTTTTCATCAAAGAGGGCTTCGAAAAATTGGGTTATCCAACCCTGTTTGGGGACAAAAGGTATGACCCTTTTGGGTGCTTCAAGTTTTGGGCGGAAAGCCCGAAGAAAGCTGTGACGAACAAATTTTTGGCCGGACTTGGGGGGAAAAGGAA
>JAODAL010064145.1:0-18879 GCA_025379985.1 Phyllomedusa bahiana
CCCTAAAGTATAGACTCCGTGTGAACAAGCCCTTAGGCATGGTTCACACGGCAGATTTCGCCATTTCGCCACAGGTTTGGACGCGGGTTTCACGCGGTTGCCGCGGCCAAAACCTTGCCCACACCTCACCTCAAACTCGCGTCTCCTGATGCGGTTTTGCGGCGGGTTTATAGATGCGGTCGCGGCACGGGTGGAGTGCCGTTTGGGGCGTGGTTTGCGGCGAGGTTTTTTCCCCCATCAAATTAAATAGGCAGGGCAAAAACCACGTCGAGAATCACGGCCCAACCACGCACCACCCCGCCGAAACCCGCGGCCAAACCCGCGCCAAAACCGCGCATCCGCTGCGCTGAAGACTCGCTGTCAGAATTGACAGGAGACTTCTCACACACGCGCGGCACCAAAGCCGCGGCCAAACCCGCACCGTGCGAATAGTAACGTGGTTTCCCATAGGAAACCATGTAATGAACTGAGGGCGTTTGGGGCGCGATCTGGACATGCTTTGGCCGCGGAAACCCGGGCGGCGAAACCCGCGTCCAAACCTGCGGCAAATCCGCCGTGTGAACCATGCCTTAAAGAATAGAAATTTCTTCTTTTATGTCTTTCTGCATTTCAGCACCTGTACACTTTTTTTTTTTCTTAGTGTGGCTGTTTTTTTTTTCAATTCCATTGCCCAATAAAAGTTTCATGTACCCGGAAACACTGTTAGTAAAAAACACAGCTCATACGACAAAAAACAAAATCTCATTCAGCTTGGCCTACTTTATTAAATGGTTGCAGCTCTTGCAATGCTGTGGTGAAAAAGCAAAAAAAGTGATCTGTTCAAAAGAGCTGCATTCTTAGGCTCGGTTCACACGTCTTATTGCCGACGTAATTGCGGGGACAAATTTCGCCCCGCAATTACGCCGGCTCGATGCAGCGGGGGCGAGGCGGGGGGTCGGCAGCTCGCCGGCCCCATAGACATGCATTATGCACGGCGCGTATCCCGCCAGGATAATGTGCATGTCACTTTCTCCCTCCTCGGCGTATTCGCCGAGCGGGCAAGAGACACGGAATCCATAGTTCTCTATGAGACCTATAGATTACCGTAATGCCTGGCACGGATTTCAGCCCTACTGCAGCGCAGTACAGCGCGCAATACGGCTGCAATCCATGCCAGAAATAAGCCGTGTGAACAAGGCCTTTAAGGGTAAAATGTATTTTAGCAAGTAAATGGAAAAATACTCACCGGCTCTAGCCTTGTAGATATCTGAGCTGGAATGGAAGTGAAAGTAAAAGGTGTCTTCTGTAAAAAGATGTTACGCTCTTCTAAATAAATTACTTGTACAGGATTCAGATCATTACACTAGCACCCCACTCAGGAGAGGATGAAAATTAGAAGAGAAGGAAATCCTAAGGCCGGTCTACACGGAGCACTTGCACTTAATTAATTATACATTTATTGTATAGTTATGCTCAAAATCCACTTTGTGCATGGGTGCGATCAACGCTGGACATTCTCGTGCAGTGGCTTTGCGTCCATTCACTTTTGGGCTGGAAACAAGGGGAATTTAAAGGGGAATTTTTTTTTAACATTTTGGGGTTTTTTTGTATGAAAATGTCAAGGTTTTTAATCTCTTTGTTGCCCCAAACAACCAAAATTTCAGAGCTTTTAAACCCTTTTATTCCATTTATGCTGTGGAAATGAAAGGGGGAACCCTGATTGGTTGAAGGGGAACCCAAAAAAATTTTAAAAACCCAAAACTTTTCATGCATAAGGGGCCCTTTAAAGTAAGCATAATTTGGTCCCCACCCCTCCCTTTTTTTTCTTGTTTAGGTGCCTGTTTCTTCTAATGTTGTGTTTTTTTTTGTTTTTTTTGTTTTGGGGGAAATTTAGCCCCATGAAAGCAAACCCAAACCTTAAAGGGATTGTCTCATACAAGGGGGTGCTTTTTAGTTTTAAAAAATTTTTGCAAAAAACCCGTCACTTTTCCAAAATATGACCATTAAACAGTGGGGTTTTTCTACCCAAAAATCGTGATATATTCTCTTGTATTGGGGTGCAATCAGCTCCCCCAGGTTGCTACAAAATACAAAACCGTTTCAATTTCCCGAATTTGGTGTCAGCGCTGGGCGCTATAGCTACAGAAACCCCGGTTTACCCAGCATCTTATTAAATGCTGCCCCGTAAAAGGGAGTAAAAAACTGAATTCAAAAGGAAAAAAAACAAAAAGGGCTGAGGGGAAAATAAAACGATGTAGTGAGCAACCCCCTTTAAAAAGGGGCCCCAAACACCAAATGAGGGTTTTATTTCAAAGGGAAAGGGGGTAAAGTAAATTTTAACTAAACATTAAAAAAAATTACCTATGGAAGCAAAGAAACTGTAAATACCCCCATTTATATATGAGGGAACCATCAAATAAAAAACTGAAAGGAGCGGGGACTTGTATTGGCAGGGTTTAAAACGCTGTTGGGCCCCATAGGCCCCACCCCATATTTCCAAGCTTGTATGTGGCAGTTTTCCAGGTTTGAATGCACTGCAGTCAGGAATGGCATCACCACTCACACTTGTGTAAACTAACCCCCCTAAGTCACACCCGTGTCCCTTCTGGGATCAAAAAATATGGGTAATTTTAAATTGTGTGCTGAGGGAGGTGAATCTAATTTTTATCATAAAAACAGATAATACTTTAAATTTTTAAATTTTTTGTTAATCCCCTGGGGAACAAGCCATGTACCCAAAACCTAAAATATTTTTGGGGCAGGGACTTATATATCCAGAGTAAACTAAGCAAGCCTATATTGTGTGGGTTCGTTTCTGCTGAACTAGTGTATTTTTAGGCTAGGGGCCCCACCGCATAGGGCAAAATAAAGTCAGAAAATTATGGATGGTTTTTTTGGGAAATTGAATTGAATAAAAACAGCCGGGGGGGCGGGTTTTAGTTTTTTTTGGCCTCGGCCCAAAACAATTTAAATTTTTAAAAGAATCAGATTCAAACCGGGACTTCCCGGCGGAAATCAACATGGGTTTCATTTCCGCCAGATTTTACTGGGCCCCTTAAAAAAATCCGTGGAAAGTATAGAATACAGGGGAAGGGTTTTTTTCTTTCTGTCTATGCAGCACAGTGTACCATCAGATTCTCGGTGGTTTTAAAATACTAAAAGCGTCGAAAATCTGACTTTAAACCTGTGCTGTGAAGACATAGTCTAAAGCAATGTTCACATGGCTTATTTTAGGAAGGATTTCAGCCCGTATTTCACGCCGTACTGTGCGAATTAGGGGTGAAATCCGTCCCAGTCATCACGGTAATCCACAGTTCTCATAGAGATCTATGGATTCCGTCTCCTCTCCCCGCTCGCGAAATACGGCGAATGGGGAGAAAGTGACATGTCAATTATCATGTCGTTATACGCGCCGTGGATAATGAATGTCTATGGGGCTAGCGAGCTGCTGGCCCCTCCGCCCCCGCTCCGGAGCACACAGCGTAATTGCGGGCGAAATCCGTCCCGCAATTATGCCGTGAATAAGCCGTGTGAACATCGCCTTAGCCTCTCACATGTGATGCTATGCTTCTGACCTAGTGTATCTAAGCCTTTCATGTACAATACTATGTTACTGAGCCAATGTATCTAACCCTCCCACATGTGATACTGTGCTACTAAGGCAGTATATCTAAGGCCTCGTTCACACGGCTTATTTCGCCGCGTATTTGCCGACGGATTGACGATCGTCAATCCGTCGGCAAATCAGTCAGAAACAAGTCACAGCCTATTTTCTATTGATTTCAATACAAAAATACGCTCGTCGTTCACACGACGCGTAGTTCCGTGGCCGGATGTGCCGCGCGATTGACGACGGCAATCCGGACGGAAAAACAATGTGCATGTCAATTATTTACGGACGGATTCACCACCTTCAATGATTGGAGATGGTGAATCCGTCGGGAAATCAGTTACAAATACGTGCCACACATAGTGGCACTTATTTGCAACTGATTTTCAACTGATTTCAGAACGTATTTACGATCGGCAATCCGATGTAAATACGTTCTGAAATAAGCCGTGTGAGCGAGGCCTAAGCCTCTCATATGTCATAGCGATAACTTTATTTTTCTGTACACAGAGCTGTTTAAAGGCTTTTTTTTCCAGGATGAACTGATATTTTTATTGGTACCACGTTGGCGTTTACATGACTTTTTGATCGCATTTTATTCCAATTCTGTTTTTTTTTTTTCTTTTTTTATGGCGTTAATCGTGCAGGTTAAATAACACAACAGATTTAAATGGGAAAGGACAGTGCACGTGTTTTTATTTTCTTGTGTTTGTGTTTTACTTTTTCACATTTTTCTTTTGCTTGTACCCATAGTGGGACATATATCAGTGATCTTCAGATCATTGTTACAATGCATAGCAGTACTGTTATGCATTGTAGCCGTCAAGGTGTAGTAACGTCACAGGCCACCCGGAAGCCTTTATCAGGCTTCTGGGTTGCTAGGAAGAGCATTGGCAGCCGCGATCACATTGTGGCGGTGCTGATGCAGACAGAGGGAGCTCCCTCTCTCTGTCTTTCCCTTAGCTGATGCGATCGTGGCAGATAAGGAGTTAATCGCCCTCGGCCAGAGTGGGATGTGGGCTACACAGCATGAGGCCAGCTGTGTTAGACAGCTGGTTCTATGCTGCGATCATGTGTTCATAGAAGGGGTTAAAGGGGTTGTCCGGTTATTCTTTTTTATAATCTGTTACTGGTGCTATATTAAAATAAAAATAAATTCTGCTCATCTCGCCCTTCACCTCAAATCCAGCGCTGCGCCGTCTTCCACGCTCTGAACTGGGATGTCACTGTTGGATCTGCTGATTTGCTGCAGTGGTCATATTCATCAACAAATGTGTCGCTTCAAACCAACAAATAAATCGTATTTCAATTTTTTTACTTTATCTTATCCAGAACGTCTGTATAATCCATACAGCTCAAAGATATACAACACATTCAATTTGACGTTAGTCTCTCAAAGTCTAGGATAGCCAACTGATAATTCCATCACTTTTATCATATACAGTCCATAGCAAGTACTAAACATGTACCATCAACGGTTTGGAAAGTGACCACCTCAGCCATCAGTGGGTTCATTGATCGTTCGGGAAGGCGCAGACATAAACAAAGCCCCACGAGAGCGAGTACCGCGCAGCTCTGTATCAGGAGGTACAGTTTATTAGTAATAGAAAAATTATATTTTGTAAAAAAAAAAATAACCAGTCAAACTCTTTAAAAATACGACTCATTACAAAAAAACAAGCCCTTATACTGGTGACAGAAATAAAACATATTGCTCTTGGAAGGCAGAGAGGAAACGGGGAGAACACAGGAGGCACAAAGATGCTGAATTGGGAAGGGGGTCGGCTAGTTTTCTGAAAATCACTGCTGGGGCTTGTAGTTCTACCACCTTATTGAGGATTTCCTTGTCCTCCGTATAACATTACCAGCTTCCTAGTAGGTACATTGCTGATTGGTGACTAAGCTGCTACTACAGCACCTGTTTAGCTAATCTCATGACAACTGATCTCACCATGAGGTTAGACATAGGAAGGTAGTCAAGCTAGTCCCCTTAACACAATGTGTTTGTCCAGCCAGGTCTGAAACCTCTGAAATTCCGGGAAGTAGTTAAAGGGGTTTGTCCTCACTACAAGGATTAGATTTTTATGTTCACGATCTTGCAAAAGCAAGTCATTTGTAGCAATATATGTCCATCTAACCAGTGTCCTACCTATTTCTAGATATCCCCTCTTGTATGAGCTGCATCACTCCTTAGGTCGCTATAGCTACATGACCTTTATGAATCTCTCCTATTGGCTGCCAGCACTGGCGCTAATGCGATAGCTACAACCTGTTTGATCACTCCTATAGGCTGCCAGCATCTGTTCGCCTATAGGCCCCAACAGACAAGTTTGATCTCTCCTGATAGGCAGCCAGCACTGGGTTGCTATAGCGAGACAGCGCGCTGTTATATCTGGCGCGGATCTTCCCTGATCAGCATGCCAACACTGGTATTGCTATAGCTACAGACCAGTTGATCTTCTCCTGATAACTGCTAGTGCTGCTCGCAATAGCTAAACAGACCTGTGTCCTCAGACATTCATAGTACACTGCCAGGCCAGTAGGTAGTCAGTAACACTGAATTCAAATATGCAACTGAGAAAACAGACTCAATGTCAATATGCTTTACTTGAGATCAACCCTCCTGTATGAGTATGTGGTACTGGCTTCTGCTACAGTTGCCGACTACATGAGCGCGAGCACAGTGGGAGGCGCTGTACACTGAAGTCTGCTAGCAACCTCTAGCTATCCTGACACAGCAGACACCCACTGGTCACAGTGTCTAGAGCCAGCTGCCCTGTTCTACATATCCTTGCCCCATCTTCGGTTCTCCTGCATTGCAAATCACTATACAGAGGTCCCGACAGGCAGGAAAGGAGAGAGGGCGAGGATGAGAGAATCCTCACTGATATCTCGCTCTTGCTGAGGGCGATTTTTGGACTGTTCTGCTAAAAATCTGCCCCGGTGTTTAACAAAGTATAATGGATTTTTGCACACAATAACATCGTCCCAATGAAAGCCACAAAAATGGTCAATTATATTCATTGTCTACAAAATTTTAACAAACATCCACTACAGATTGTAAAACAGGTTCTAGGTCAGTCATAAAACCCTAAACATTGATTACGGATTTGCCCTTACCGTGCACTTCACACTGTCAGACGCAGGTTTTAGGGTGACAGTTTATGACTACGCGGCACGCAAAATGAAGCTGTCTTTATTACCATGAACGTTTTGTAGCTAAATCTTAAATATTTGGAAAGCAGTATATCAATTAGTATTGTATTTTTGTAATCCACAAGGCTTTCAAACACAGTCCAAGTGATTATCTTACTTATAAACAACTTCAGAACTAAATCTTAGTACACTGAAAGCAGGAGACGGATAAAGTAACGTATGTCGCCATATGAAAGTAAAACAACAAACACCAAAACCCTATCTTTGTTAACTATCTAATGATAGTAAATAAGGATTAATACGAAAATGTTTGGCCCTTTGAAAAATGACTGAGGCGAGGAGACAGTAAGGCGATGAGAAAAAAGCAACCCTAATTTTTTTTTTTTTTATAAGCACTTTTTTCTCCCAACTGTAATTAGCCGATGAGGATGACTATCCTGTTGACCTACAGTGAGAGAGATGTGTAAACTCCAACATAAAAGTATTCCTTGTCTTAACACCAAGAAAGAAGTGGCAAGCTGCGTCCTAAGAAGATTATAAATAGACAAATCCCCAGGTTCCAGATGGTCAAACATCCCACGTGTCCTAAGGGAGGTAAGTGATGCATAGATAGGCCACCTAATCTTTAATATTTATGGACTGTCCAAATAACGGGGGTATGTCCCAAAGTGAATGAGCGCATAGCACATGTGGACAGCCGTCAATATTCAAAATAGGGGTCAAAAAGTGATCACAGGAAACTATAGGGCCGTTAACTTTGACCTCTGTTGTAGTAAAATTTATTGTTTGAGGTTATTCTCAGAGATGCTAATCCTGGAATATCTCACGTAAAAAAATGTATTAACGGGCCGTTCCAAGCAATGGGTATTATGGAGGATCGGTCCTGTCAGCTAATCTCATCAGCTCTATAGGAGGAGTCAGTGCTAGACAGGATCGGGGAAGGCACAGGATTCATATATCTAGATTTTCTAAGAGAGCATTTGATACGGTGCCCAACATAAAAGTTTGGTAAGTAAAATGAGGAATGCTTGGATCTATGGGAAATACAAGTTGTGGCAAGTGGGTAAGCAACATGGCTTACTCACTAATAGAAACGACAAAGGGTAGTAATGAACTGTACATACTCAGACTGGATCGCTGTTACTCTTAGTAGGAGTACCACAAGGGTCCAGGTATTGGAGCCTATCCTCTTCAATATTTTCATAACGATCTTACACATGGATTGCACAGTAGAATATCGAATCTTGCAGAAAGATAAACAAACTCTGTAAAGTAATCAACAGCAAAAGAGGAGTAATGTGTTATTGACAAAGGATCTAGATAAGATGGAGTCCCAGGCAGGAAAAAAAAAATAAATAAAAAAAATACTGGCATATGAGGTTTAACACAGTTAAATGCAACGGTTATAGCACATGGGAAGGAAAAAATTACCATTACATGACTACATGTTAAATGGATAAAAAGGCTGGGTAAAGTGAACATGGAGAAGACTTATAGGATCCAGTGCACAGTGAAACTTAAATTGTAAGCAGCCAGTAGCAGACAGGCAGCTGCCAAGCTAATAGGACAATGGTGTGTCATTAGAAGGGCCATAGAGGCACATGTACTAGACAAACATTGTTTACCTCCCATTATACAAAGTCAGCTGGTTAGACACACACCTGGAATAATTTGTGTACAGTTTTGGGCAAAAATCTGAAGCATGTTATTGGCTATAAGCGACCAGCTGCTGGCACTACTTCAGAGAGATCAAACAGGTCTGTACTATATGCGACCATTGCATGGCAGCCTATCATGGAAAGACATTGTAGAGCTTGAACAGTACAAAGGCGGCAAACAAAAATAATAAAAGACTGGTGGACTACAGTACCCAGAAAGATTAGACAGATTAAGGGTTATTTAGTTTAGAGTAAAAGAACGGCTTCGGAGGAGACAATAATAAATCATGTGTCTAACTACATTAAAGGTCATATAAGATCTCTACCCAAGATTTTATTATACCCAGGACTGGTATCAGAACAAGGGGGCAATCTCTACTCTTGTGGAGAACGAAAGTTTCCTACACTAAACATAGAAATAGGATTCTTTTACTGTCAAAAGAGCAGTGAGTACTGTGGAACTCTCTAGCCAAGTAGAACTAATCCATGGTGAATTCACTAACAGGTTCAAAAATAGGGATGCAGATGTCTGGAGCATAATAAAGAAACAAAGTTATAGTGTCTAGGATGTGAGCTGGAGAGGGTCAAGTATCTCAGGAATTTAATTCCATTGCCAAGATTGAGAGTCGGGAAAGGAATTTTTCCATAAATTTAGGACAATTTGACTTCTTACCTCATTGGGGTTGTTGCCCCATTCCTCCTGGATCAACACTTTATGCACCCAGCTGAACTTGATGGACAGTCTCGTCTTTTTCGGCCTTACAAACTAGAAACTATGAAAGAAGCTGCTGGAATCAAAAGGCAGTATTTAATTGGAGCGCTAGTTAAAACTGCAACGATACCAAACCAGGCACGGCCGTTTGAAAGCAACCCTAATGACTGAAGCAAGTCCTAAATATCTGAATCAAGTATGCCATACCTTAACCTAAAAATAATATGTGGACGACAGGAAAACATGTCTCACAGACAAAGGAATTCATCATCATCTGTTTTGAGCTGCATTCACTCTTTGTTCATTTACCAGAAGTTATCTAACTGTAAGCTATGTTCACTCACGGCATAAAATGGGGGACGTATTTCAGTCCGTAATTACGACCCACTGGTAGTGCAGCGAATTACGGCTGGAATGACATCCCAGTCATTACGGTAAATCACAGATTCTCATAGAAGAACCTAATGGAATTACGTCTCCCTCTCCCCCCGCTCGGCGGAATCCGCCGCGGGGGAGATAAAGTGACAATCATTTATCATTAGCGTGCGAATGCTAAAAAAAAGTGGGTAGCCAGCTAGTAATGATAGTCTATGGCACTCACAGGCGAGGTGCCGGCCACACCGCGTCCCGCCACCGCACCACCGTACCACACGAGCGTAATGTGCGGGCGTAACTACGCACCGCAAATAAGCCGTGTGAACATTGCCTAAAGGTATGTGCACATATCATGCTGAATACGTTTTTTGCAATACCAAAGTAAAACCTTTAGAAGTTCTGGTTCTTTGTCAAAAAGATCCAAGCAAGTATGTGAGCAAATTTTGTACTAATTTACAAGAACTATAAAAAATAAGAAGGAAAGAAAAAATATCAATAGAGAGGCCATGTCAGGCAATGTAGAACTTCATGGCTTAACCCAGAGAGAGAGGAATAGAACACCATAAAGAAAATTCCACAAGTGGCTATGCTGTCTAAACCTGTCATGAAAACATATCTTGTTGTTCCATGATACAATAGGGAGTGATAGTGAACATTTTCTCTCAGTTTTTTGGGGGATTCGAGTGGTTGATGAGTGATAAACTATCCCCAAACAGAAAAAAAAATTGCAAACAAAAGGAAATACCGGTTTTTGGATTTTGACTCAAATCCAGCGCTGAAAGGTAAGAGCGATGTTTCAACACGAAGCATGTATGATCAGCACAATGTTATGTTATAGCGACTCCTTGAGTGTCCGCCATGCACATGAGTAGGAGTTTGCTCTGTCTCACATGCATCGAATACTTCTTAACTGCGGTGGCTTCCAGGCTGTCTGTGATGTTCAACACCAGGTAATTGGGGGGACAGCTGCCAATGGTGATGAAAATATCACTGTTTAGGGCCCCCCCCACCCCCCCACCCAGTTTCAACATTGTCTTATTCAAGCCGAATTGCGAACGAGCTTCGCCTGCAAAAACAGCTTGAATAAGGGGCGGGTGGCGGGGAAGCAGCTCTTCGGCCTCCAAGACTTTCATTATCCATCTGAGCGCTGTAACCGCGCAAAATGAACATAGTCAATTTCTCTCCCGCCCCGGAAACGGATTCGCCGAGCGCATTAGGAGGGGTCGGAATCCATTCTCTACAGAGAAACTGTGGATTACCGTAAATGGTCTGGACGGATTCCAGCCGTATGCAGCACAGTAACTGACCAGCCATGCGCTGCAATCCTGTAGCCATCCAAATATAAGCCATGTGAACGGACCCATATTAAGTGTAAGCCTATGATTTCACTGACAGCCACAAAAAAAAAATAATTGCGGATGTATTTCGCTAAGCCGCAATTACCGTGTGCTCAGGAGTAAGGGGCGGGGTAAGCGCAGCCCTCCAGGTCCATCCATAAACCTTCAATGTATCTTATCAGCGCCGTAAATCAGCCGTGAATAATTGAACATGTCACTTCTTTCACCCGCTCGGCCGTATTGTACGAGCAGAGAAGAAAGAGACGTAAAGATCCATATAGTTCACTCTTATGAGAAATTGGATTACTGTAATACTGAGGACATATCTTGCCACCTAATTGTCGACAGTAAAGGCGCGAAATACGGGTACAGATACGCCCTACTTATTTTAAGACCTCTCTAGAACATAGCCTAATACCAGGCGATCTATACAAGTCACTGAAGTCACAATCCCCCTAAATGGACAAGTGAAGATAGTGTAAAAAAAAAAAGAACATTTTAAACCCATACACAAAAATAACACTACTGCCCTATATCCACATAACAATAAACTATATCACGACCAAAAGAAATGTAAAAATAATAAAGTACACAAATTTGTATTTAGTCACGTCCGACATCGCTATAAATCTATCAACATTGTTTAATACTGGATAATAATGGCGTACATGTCCATTCAATTGTCTAATTAGTCTCTGCTAGTTTAAATGGTACGTCTAATTTCTGTGATACAAGGCGAATCCCAATCCAAAGCACAGCATTATATGTCAAATTGTCGTCTGGCTAATTTAAATGGTAATTTTTTGTCTAGAACTTTTGGCCCAGCTCTGTTTTTCCATAATTTATCCTGTGTTTTATTGTGTAGCCTGAAATCCCAGATATTCCCCTTGAAGTAGTCTGCTTGTAGCAAAAGCTATTTGATAGCTCCACCCATATACCGACACCTTGAATGACAACAATTGAACGTCATCATAGGATGAAGTATATAGTTGGCAGAAGCTCCGGTCTGATGACCACGTCTGATGTCCAGAATTTCACGGTGCCAAATTTCCTAAGTGGTCAAGATAGAAGTGGCAATCCCTCACAGAATCATAATCCCAGAACTGAGCCAAGATAGTGAGCTATACGGACAGGAACATCTCTGACCTTTTTGTAAGTATCGCAACTTTGTTCGCGATACTCCATTAAATTACCAATACTTGCTATTACTCATCTACGCCTTGCAGCCATCTCTCCTTATCATAGCCACCTCTGTCTTGCCATCAACAAGTTTATCCACATAAGCTCCTCTCTCCTTCCCTCACTCTATTTACTACATCCTCAACACGCTATTTCCCCTATTTCAACCTACCCAAACCTACCAGCTCGACGATATATACTACACAAAGCGCTGCTCATATTCATCACCGAACAGTCTCTAGATCTCACTTTCATTCTCCGCTTCTTGCTGCAGGGGACATCCTCTCCTAACCCCGCCCGGCTCCACCCTCCATCGACAAGCTCATACCCTACCTCCCCTCTCTTCCATAGAAACTCCGCTAACTCTGCTATGCTTATTCGCTGTACATCCCTTTGTTTTCTCGCCCTTTTAAGATGTGCCCTAGAACCGCTCTAACCGAGTTCGCGTGCTGCCAACAAACTCTACTGCTGTTCATACCTATTTTCGTCTCCCACAGTCCCTCACATCCTGCTGGGCCCTCACCAGAAACATGCTCCTGAGCCATCTGACAACCCCCATTCCCTTGCCGCTCTACCACCTATGTGCCTACATCTTACACTCGACTACATCACAATACTGGTTCTATAAAAGCTCATGCCCCCAGACCTGAGAACAGATCGCGGGAGGAGTGAGTCGGATTACTTCTCTCACCAGATTAGGCACCTTACCAGTAAGTCATTGTCCCCCGCCGTGTCAGGCTCCTCATTCATCCCATTTACCCCGATCCATTGAAGATCCAACATCGAAACCCCCTCACCCAAGACTCTTTCGCCATTTTACCATCACAGTGCGCAGTTTGTCTACAGACCTCATCACCGGCTCCACTCACTCCCCAAGCCATGTTTCTGGATCATATTGCTAGCCTGGGCTCCTCACACTTCCATCTCTAACCTAGAAATACACCCACACTCTCATCATAGGGTGATCTCAACATCCCCATTATTATTATTATTATTATATTATTTATATTAAAGACGCCATTCGCATTCTGAGGGCGCTCGTATCATATTCGATGAAGGTTGGTACATACATTACATATAGTTCAACAACAAACGAGTTCAGTGGTAAGTGACTAATGACAATTGCAGGGGTAGACCAACGTAGCGGAGAGAGACCATTTATAAGGTTATTCTACCTATAGCGCAGGACTTTACAAATCACAAGCGAGGAGAAAGAGACAGTAGGTTAGGGCAGACAAGTTTGTGGAGGAAAGTAGTGACAAGGTTAAGAAGGTCTATAGCAAGCCCTGAAGAAATGAGGCGTCTTTTCAGTTGCTTTGAAGTTTTTGTTGTGGTGAAAGCGGAGGAGAGTCTGATGTGTAGAGGGGCAGGAGTTCCATGAGTGATGGGTGAAGTCACGGGAGAAGTCTTGGAGATAGGTTGTGGTTGAGGAGGCTGATAAGGGGAGAAGACGAGAGGAGAATGTCCAGTGAGGAGCGGAGATCTGCATGAGGGAGATATTTGAAATTAAGGACAGAGATGTATGGAGGTGGGGAGTTAGATCATGGATGTAGCACCTGTAGGGTCGTAGTTAGTAGCTTGAAATGATTCGCTTGGGCAACTGGGAACCTATAAGTGAAGGGATTGGCAGAGGCAGAGGCAAGAGGAACGTAGCGTAGAGAGAGAGTGTGATAGCGACGCAGCAAGTTGAATGATGGATGTAGAGGTAGCCTACGGTGCTAGCTGGGTGAGGCGCACAGTAGAAGGATTTGCGAGATAGTCATAGGCGGAGAGTCTGACATCATGGACGGCATCGATTTGCGAGCCAGCATTTTTGTAGCTCGTCCATAGTATGAGGAAGTGAGCGGATGTAGAAGAGATAGATTTTCAGGAGTTGGAGTCGGAAGTAGAAGGTGAGAGTCATTGGATTGTGTGTGGGTTTGAAAGATAGAGCGTTATCATCCTAGATTAACCACAAGCAACGTACTTGCGGGACCTGTGAGAGTTGTAGAGCCTGTCTTTGACTGAAACGTAATGAAGAGATTTCAGTAGGCTAGGGGTAGAGTTGGATGTGCTGGATAAAGGATGATGAGATTTACATGTGTTATTTTCGCACATTATTTAGAGACGATGAGAGAAGAAGGAGGAAATGGCACAAACACGACAGATCAGGATATCCGGGAAGAGCTAGCAGAAGTAGATGGTTTGACACTACGTGGGCCGGAGAATGTGAGAAGTTGCAGGTATCCGACAAGCATAGCGAGATGGTAATGAAAACACCATTGAGGCTATGACTAAGACCCGACTGGCCAAGGGTGTAAGATAAGAGAGAGTAGATGGGCCCAAACATGACCCATGGGGTACTACCTGACAGAGCGAGATCGGGGAGGATGAAGGAGCGAGAATGAGACAGTAAACGCAAGAAAGTTCCGATCAGTGAGGTAGGAGGAGAATCCCGAGACACGTAGCCAAGATCAGTGAAGCGAGGGAGGAGAGGATTTGTTAGCAGGAGGGAATGGTCGACAGTATGTTCAAAGGAAGGCAGGTAGGTAACAATGTACTAAGAGGAGGTGAACACAGAGTAGTGCATGAGGCTTTAGCATTGTACTAGGCTCAGCTATAGTGAATTTGGTTTAAGAGGCGTTATTGCGTAGAAGTGATATGGGGCGTCGAGAAACCAGATTAGGAACAAGTGAGGTCAAGAACGAGTTGAGGAGAGGTGGATGTGTACAGCTGAAGAAAGATCGTGCTGGCATCGGAAGGAGTATGGAAGCAAAAGGGTAGCATGCATATGGGGCATAGTTGGACAGAGAAGAGGGTGTCAAGGGTGTATTTTTAAGGATTGGAGTGATAGTAGCAATGTTTAAAAAGGCAGTTAAGTGATAAGATTGCCAGAGTTAGTTGATAGATAGAAGAGATGGGTGCGGCTGAGGAGATGAATAGAAGCACTTGAGGTCTGAAGACTGGATTGGGAAGGCAGTGGGTCAGAACTACAGGTAAGTAGAAGAGTTGGACATTGGAGAGTAAAGAGGAGAGCTTGTCATTAAGTGAACCCTTGTGGGAAGCAAGTTAAAGGGGAAATAGCAGGTTGCAAGTAGAAAGAGGGAGGATGGTTGACTGGGGGCATGAAGCTTTCTCTGATGTGGTTGATCTTCTGAAGGAAAGTGAATGGCAAAGTTGTCTGCTGAAAGGAGGATGGGGAAGGAGGTGTTGGCGACGGAGAAGTAGAGTTGAAAAGGTTTATGAATAATTGTCTGGGTTGTGGGAACAGGAGGATATGAGAGTAGGTGAAATAGTCCTAGATTTGTGCTGAAGTGTCGGTAGGTGGACAAAAAATGTCGTGACAGTGGATGTTTGTATAAGAGCAAAGAGTTTCCTATCCAGTGAGTGAGTTTTCTTCCGCGGCGTTCGGTACATACATATCTGGAAGCATCCCATCAGCTTTGGTAGATTCTGAGGTGCCAGGTTGATCTGTTGATCTTTGTGGTTCTGTGTGTGTTAGAGGAGCGACTGAGTCAAGGAGTCGTAGATGAATTTATGTGTTTAAGAAAGTGAGCTGCGCTAGCAGTCTGGGGTCATTAAATGATGCGACATAATGAAAGAGGAGCAAGAGGAGTCTCAAGAGTAGTTCTGTAGGTTTTGAGGTGATATGTAGAATACTTGCGGGGTCGAATTGATGCCGTACTGGATATTAGACAGGAGCCGGCAGGTGGGAGGAGACTACGTGGTGTAAGGAGTTAAGCAGGTTATAGTGGTCAGATATAAAGTGTAGGATGAGTTAGAGATGCAGATAGAGGGCAGAGTGCGGATTGAAGATGAGATCCATGTGTGTAGGTCATCACTTGTGAGTGGCTCCTGAGGGGTCGCACTGGGAGAGTCGAAGGAGGAGCAGTGTAGTAAAAAGGAAGTATGGTGAAGCATTACTATGGTCGACGGTGAGTCGATATGGTGATGTTGGACAGCTTAGTCTCGCACATGATGATAATGGGGGAGTTCGGTGGACAAGAAATGGAGAAGCCCAGGAAGCAAAGATAGGTCAAGAAGGCAGAAGTGCAAGGCTCTGCTAGCGTCGGTAGACAACAGCCACAATTATGGAGGTCGGACGGGGCGTAAGAACGGACACAGAGGTCGCAGCTTCAAAGGAAAAGAGTGTAGAGGGAAGAGCAGAGTGGAGCGGGGACAAAGGAGCAGGTGTCAGACAAGAGGAGGGCCGACCCCCCACCATGCTTGTTACCAGGGCGAGGAGAGTGGGTAAGTTGGAGGCCCTAAAATAGAGTGCGGCAGGGGAGACTGTGTCAGAGGGGTCAGCCAGGTTATCTTATTCAGACCAAGGAAAGAGTAAGTCTAGCGTGAGATTAACCAAGTCTAGTATGTACTTGAGAGTTCTATTACATAGACAGTACAGCGCATTCCAGAGAGCCTCAAGAGAATGGAGTATGGGGGGAGCGCACGGGTCAGAGGGATGTTGTACTGGTTTGAAGTGGGAGATTAGCGGAGTTTAGTAAGTGGTGAGTCGTGTTCGAGGAAAAGGCAGGACTATGGTGGGAATGTGCGGGGGGCCCTGGGTTGGGGGATATGTCCCCGGAAGCCAGAAGGAAACAGTGAGAAAATTTAGGAAAAAGGGGAGTAAAAGGAAAAAGACTGTAAATTTTTGGGGAGGGTTTGTTTGGTGCGGGGGGGGCAAATTAAAAATGAGGAAAGGTTTGGGGGCGGCCCCCACAGGGTTGGATTTTAGAAAGCAGGGGGAGGGTGTAGAGTTCATTGCCAACGAGGGAGTTTGGGGATAAGCAAGAAGTGTGAGGAGAGGGAGATTGGGGATATTAGAGGGAAAAGAAAAGCAAAAGTGTTTAAATCAAAGTTTGGGCAGTTTTGATTCTGGCGGACAGTTGATGGGGGCACTCTCTGGCGGGGACAAATTGATGGAGGGACCCTGGCTGATTTGAAGACGGTAAGTCTCTTTTTTTGCCTCACAGTTTCTTTCACTAACCTCTTCCTTGGCCCCTCGCAGTTTACCGACTCTCCAACCCACAAGGGGTGGGGAAAACCCCTGGATCTGGTTCTTCTGTCATCTTTCCTCAATTCTTTTTAAACCTTTTACTAACCTCCCCTTAAAGCCTCCCCCTTTTGACCCCAAACCTTTTCCCCCTTCAAATTTTCACTAAATTTTTTAAAACCTTCTCTGGACAAAACTGCCAACACCAAAACCGAATATCCCCTTCCATTTATCCCCAGGAAAACTCAGACACCATACAGTTTCCCGCCAAATGCCCCCAATCTTTACTCCCCCCTCCTTCCTTTAACCCCCTTTTCAAAAAATTACAATTTAAACTCCCACAACCACCCTGGGAAAATGTTGGCACCCACTTTATACCCCCGGGAAACCCCAAAGCGGAACCCCCCCCCCCAAACCATTGGAAAAATCCCCCTCAGACTCCGCCAACTGCACGCTGTTTTTCCCGGTTCTGAGCGGCTTTTGGGAAAAAAATCGAAGCTACCGGGAGACTTTCTCCACTAAAAAATTTTAAACTCAGGACTTAAAACCGAAACCCCACTTTTCCCTTCCCTTTCTCCAAAAAAAAATATTTTCCTCCCTTTAACCAAACACAACACAACAACCCAAAATCCCCTTTGAAAACCTTCCCCCTCCCCCCTAAAGGCCCCAAACTCAGGCCCCAGTCACCGACCTCTGTGCTAAGACCTGGGCCATTCACTTTAAAAAGAAAAAATTGAAAATTTTCCGGGTAAACATATCTCAGTCCCCCCAATAATACCCATAAAATCCCCTCCCGCACGTCCCCAGTTTGCTCCTTTTAAGCTCTTGAAACCCCCCCGACAAAAGAAGAAGTGTCCAGGCTTCTCCTGTCTGGCCCCACCCCCCCCCCACCCCCGCTCTACTGACCTCATTCCCCCCACCCGTCCATCAAATTTTTCCAGCTGTCCTCTCTCACCCCTTTCTGCTAAAAATTTAACCTCACTCTTCTCCAATGGGAAACTTTCCCTACCCTTTCCTTTTTAAAAACCCCATCAAAAACCTGGGGGGCCCCTTAACCCTTTTTAAAAAAGCCATCTCGGACCCGTCCAGTGCTGCTAAAAATACCGAAACCAAATCTTTTAAAATTGCCCATTTAATTTTCCAAACTCTTGGAAAGCTTGGTTTTTAAATCTTTGCCTAAATCCCTATCTCTCTAAAAAAACTCTCCCTTTTTTACCTTCCCGCAATCAGGGTTTCCGCACGCTACAAATCCCCGGAAAATGCCTTAGTTAAAGTCTCCAAATGACCTCCTAACAAACAAAAACCAAAGGGGAACTACTCCCCCTTTCTGCTTTTCTCTTTGGGTCCTCTGAAGGCTTTAAAAAACTGTGATCACCCCCTTCTCCTCACACGCCCCAGCGCCCTTTGGGGCCCCAGGACACCCCCGCTCCAAATTTCTGGTTCTCATCTTACCTTCTAATCGCTCCTTCATGTCCTCAAATTTTTGTGGTTCTAACTCCTCTCCCTTTTTTGCTGTTGGAGTTCCCCAGGGAAACAATTTTAGGACCTTTTTCCTCTTTTCATTTTTTAAACAGCCCCCATTTGGGCAAACCAACAAATTTGATTTTGGGTTCCAGTACCAAAACCTCTATGCTGATGAACCCAATTAAAAACCTCCTCCCCGTGACCATCACTCCAGCCCCTGTACCAAAAAACCCCGGGGACTGTCTGGCCGCTGTCCCCTGACAAACATTTCCTAACTCCATCTGAAAAATAAACCTCACTAAAACTGAATTCTGTCTTTCCCCCAAACTACAAACCAAAACCCCCCCCGGCCCTTTTTTTGGTTTTTTTGTATGTGGGACCAAAAATTTTTCTCCTAGGCAGGCCAGCCTTCTTTTCTGGGGGATATATTAAAATTC
>JAODAL010064146.1:0-18879 GCA_025379985.1 Phyllomedusa bahiana
TTATTCTGTACATCGTAGAAATAACTACTACAACACAGTTTTGAAGGTTTCCACAGAAAAAAAAGTCAGATGATGGAGATGTTTTTCAGTTTCAGGTGACATGTACATGCAAATGATTAAATGTAGGCAGTGAAGGACAGATCAGAGACTAAAAACCCCCCAAAACAGCGGGTTTGCTTCCTAGAAGTTATGGCTGTCATACACACTGAAGGTTTATGTAGGTTAGTAGAACATAACACTTCACTAGAGGTTCAGTTTTAGAAAGATCTCTTTAGTTTTTATCCAAGTAACAATTCGGTTCCGGTAAACCAAATGCTTGTTTGAATGTTTGGAATGTTATTTTCTAAAGTATTGTCATAATTAAGTAGAACAAAGCCTTGTTTATTGTATTGTGTGCTAAAGTTTCCTATGGGTTTTCTACATGCATTTCCTGAACATTGAGTGTGTAGTTTAGGCTGATAAAATCCATATATTTTCATAAAAAAACTGTCTCTCTTCTGCAGAAGTGTTTCTGGAAGTCACTAAATCTAATCTAACCCATAATCTGTTTTATAAAACATATCAACAAAATAAGAAGAAATGAGTTATGAGTTTGACTGACATAAAAATGAACTCTGTGTATTGTAAAAATTGCTAACGTTAATAAAAAGAAGTATAACTATTAAGTTTTACAAGGACTGTAAAATGCTTAAAAAAAGTATGAGCACAAAGGATTAGATATTTTCTGTGGCAAAATGTAATAATGAGAAACTACCACCCTAGTCTTATTCAAGGGGGAAAAAATTAAAGCCATTAGTCTAACCAGCTAGTTTGTTTGCTAAAAAATGCATCTAAAAATAGCAATTTTTTTGTAACATTGTTTTCTTGGGTATTTTTAAATGTTTTGTGTTCGCAATTATCTTTTTAATGGCGTTTTTTCTGTTTTCTCCTTTTCAAATTGTGTGATTCATAAATCATGTGATTTGATGATTCTAAATTAACCCCTTAGCACAATATGATGTATGGGTATGTCCCCCTTAGCACAATATGATGTATGGATATGTCATGGTAACACTAAGGCTAGGTCCACACTGCAGTGGACATAAAACAACCAGAAAGCCAAATATTAAAAATGGTCATAAAACTGCGCTTTTTTTCCAAAGCAGCTGAAAAAACGTCTTTTTTGGCGCATTTTGCTTTTTATGGCACATTTTTGGAGCTTTTTTTGCAGAAATGCACAGCATTGTAAAAAGAAATGAAAAATGCTGAAAAGACTGAAGTTTTTCTGTGCTGTGGAGACACAGCCATAGACTCCAATAGTTCATTTTCTACCCTGCTCAGTCATTGCAACATGTTTAAAAAAAAAACAACCAGCAGCAAAAACGAGCAGAAAAAAGGCGCTCCGTGGAGACAGCAGAACACTGAAAAAAATGGGTGTTTTTCTGTGCAGTGGAGACATAGGCTAAGAGAGTATGGAGCATGCTCATTTGCTAAGCATATGCAGCAGATGTTGGCTGTTGATTACAGCAGACACCCATTTCTAACAGCAGGGATCTGAGCTTATTTTAAAACTTGCTGTTTATTTGTACGGCATTTAGGGAGACATGTATGAACCTACTTCTGTTTTTAATAATCTGACAGTACGTATGAAATTGTCTCACAGCACATTATTAATGTGTCCCATAGTCTCAGCCATGTCCCTTTGAAATTGGTATGGATTTGTATGAAAGTTTCATGCCAAACTTTGGCACATTTTTTGCTCATTGTATGACTGGCACAACACTCCCCAGCATATTTGAAGCATTCAAAAATGTAATATCTGGTGCTCATTGTGCCAAGTCTTGGCGTACCACGATTCATGCATCTATAGAACAGGACAACGACTGTTTGTTTGGCTCAAAGCACACAAAAAAAATGATGCAGCCCCTTTCATACATGTTGCCCTTAATGTAGTGATTGTGCCATAAATCTGTCAAATAATGCACATTTTAGGAGCAGAAACATTTATCACTTGTTTTATGTATTTGTATTATACACTTTTGTGCTTTATCCGGCAAGGTTCTATGGCTTAGCCCAGGCATCCTCAAACTGCGGCCTTCCAGCTGTTGGGAAACTACAACTCCCATTATGCCCCCTGTTATAGATTATATAAATGCATGATGGGAGTTGTAGTTTCCCAACAGCTGGAGGGCCGCAGTTTGAGGATGCCTGGCTTAGCCAATAATGTGTGAAACTTCTTAAAAAGGGATGTGGCTTAAATGTAACAATGCCCCAAAATTGTGCAGAATTTTGGTGGAAAGAATTGTGGTGCAAGTTAAACCAATTAATAGTCAGTCTAAAAAATTACATCAGTCTATAGATGCCCTCAGTGTCGGACTGGGGGGTCTGGGGCCCACAGGGGAATTGATCTTGGGGGGCCCACCCTACTGTACATGAAAATATTACCAGCCTCTCGGATGTAAATGCGCCCATTTTACCACATAATACAGTGTGCAAAACAGAACTGTATTGTGTAGTACAATAGCAAGTTAGTCACACATATGTCACAGTCTAGCATATCATAGACACAGGGCTAAATAGCTCCACCCATATCCCCCTCCACCCACATACAATATCCCCCTCCCCCCCGCAACAATATCCCCTCCACCCACATCCCATATCCCCCCTCCACTCACATACAATATCCCCCTCCACTCACATACAATATCCCCCACCAACCCCAATACAATATCCTCTTCCACGTATCCCTTGGTCACGCACCTCACCACCTTCTAAAAAAAATCCCCCAGCAAGAAAGTAAAAGTGTAACCCTATCACAGGGTCAATCAGGGACACATGTACGCTGGCATTATACCGGCGCCGATATAACCTACAAAAAACCGCCAAAATAGAGACCACATAGAGGTCAGACACCAGCTCAGGTATAACCTACAATACCGCCATAAAAGGGGACCACATAGAGGTCAGACACCAGCTCAGGTATAACCTACAACATCACCATATAGAGACCACATAGTGGTCAGATACCCACTCAGGTATAACCTATAACACCGCCATATAGAGACCACAGAGTGGTCAAACTACCACTCAGGTATAACCTAGGGACACCGCCAAATAGAGACCACATAGAGGTCAGACACCAGCTCAGGTATAACCTACAACACCACCATATAGAGACCACATAGAGGTCAGACACCAGCTCAGGTCACATCACATTACAGTGAATACAGCACTGATCCAATATAGAAGTAAAATAACCCCTGAAATCAAGTACTCACCGAAGACGTCCTATCTGAGGAGTCGTTCTCTTCTTTCATGAGTCGTTCTTATTCCCTGTTCTTCTGCATCCGTTCCACACCGCCATGATGACTTGTCCCGGCCACAACTCATCCCTGCAGAAATTATATACAAATATCTTAGAATCCCCAATTTTCCAGCATCTCTTTACCTACTCCCACCTCTGTACAAACTTCCCAGGGGTGGGAGGCGGGTAAAAGCCATAACTTAGAGGCCTAGTATCCTAAGGGGTTGGAAGGTGGGGACGGGACTAAGTCACTGGAGATAATGCTACAACAATGGGCTGCAGCCCACTCAATTATATTACCAGGTAGGTAGACAAGACCCTAGGTAGGTAGGCAAATAGGCAAGACCCCATCGTAGGTAGGTGGTTTCTTCCAGTTAGTAAGCTTGTAGGTAGTTAGGGTCCCCTTTTATATAGGCTGCAAGCAGTTAGGGACCCCCTTTAGGTATATACAGGCAGTTAGGGCTTCCCAGAAGTAGTTGCAGGCAGTTAAGGCCTCTTTTAGGGAGTTTTGCAGGCAGTTAGGGGTCTCCTTTAGGTAGTATACAGGGAGTTAGGGGCCCCCTTTAGCTAGTGTGCAGGAAGTCAGGGCCCCCTCTTTAGCTACTGTGTAGTAGTCAGGGCCCCTTTAGTATTTAGGTAGCCAGGGCCCCCTTGTAGTCAGGGCCCCCTGAGGTAGTCAAAGCGTCCCTTTAAGGTAGCCATGGCCCAAATTGTAGTCAGGGCCCCCTGTAGGGAGTTAGGCCCCCCTGTAGGACAGGGACCCCTGTAGTGAGGGCCCCTTTTGTAGTCAGGACCCCCCCTTTTTAGCCAGGGCCCCCCTTTGTAGCCAGGGCCCCCTTTGTAGTCAGGGACCCCCCTTGTACCATGGAACCCCCTTTAAGTAGCCAGGCCCCCCCTTTTGTGAGCCAGGCCCCCCCTGTACCCGGGATTTCCAACCCTTGTAGACCGGGAAACCACCCTTGTAGCCCGGGATTCCACCATTGTAGCCGGGATTCACCCCCCCTTGTACCAGGGCCCCCCCTTGTAAGCCCAGGCCCCCCCCATTCACCCAGGGCCCCCCCTGAGCCAGAGGGCCCCCCTTGTAGCCAGGGCCCCCCTTGCAGCCAGGGCCCCCCCTTTATAGCCAGGGCCCCCCCTTTATAGCCAGGGCCCCCCCTTTATAGCCAGGGACCCCCTTTTAGCCAGGGACCCCCTTTATAGCCAGGGACCCCCTTGTAGCCAGTGATTCCCCCCTTGTAGCCAGGGACCCCCTTGTAGATAGTTTAAAAAAAAACAAAAAAAAAAAACAACAAACAGCCACTTACCTGGCTCCCGCTCCAGCTCATGCCGCTCCGAGCTGCCGCCGGCTCCTGCTGCACTGCATAGGCCCGCGCGGTTGGAGTGACGTCACCGGCGCCGCCTACGTCAGCAGTAGGGCCGGCAGCCCGGGAGGCTGAAGGCCTCAAAGCGTTCCCGCCTGCCAGGGAGATCAGCGGAGCGCAGCGCTAGTGGCGCTGTGCTCCGCTGACACCGGCGCAGCCTCGGGAGTTTGGGACATTAGTCCCCGGCTACTGGGCCGGGGCTTTGGGCGCTCGGGAAACCGGTCCCGGGCGTTCAGGGACCGGATGCCGGCGACGGGCCCCCGGGGAGCGACGGCACTGCCTCCGGGGCCCACAGCGGCTCAGGGGGGGCCCACCGGGGATTCCCCGGTCCCCCGGCGGCCCAGTCCGAGCCTGGATGTCCTCACATTTATTCAACAATTGCAGACAAATGGCATAAGTGAACACAGCCTTAGAAATCATGCCCCTAGCCTTGGCATATCATTGATTTCATTCAGATTTTTCCAAGGCTTTTCAAGATTATGATGTGATGGTAGTGTTAATTGACACACACTGCACTGTCTATTTCCTCACACATCCTGACTGCTAAATCTGGGACCTCTGCCATGTATGGTTGTTGTATGCTGATGGTACCTTCATCCACAATAGCCTCCAAACCACTGGCTCGTTTACAACCCCACAAA
Source organism: Phyllomedusa bahiana (assembly GCA_025379985.1). Taxonomy (NCBI): domain Eukaryota; kingdom Metazoa; phylum Chordata; class Amphibia; order Anura; family Hylidae; genus Phyllomedusa; species Phyllomedusa bahiana. Next base: position 5,286 of record JAODAL010064146.1, read on the forward strand.
TCACTGCAAAATCTAAGACAAACTCTCTCTCTAAAATATAACCTTTATTTCTATCTAATAAAACACAATACCTTATATAAAACTACAACTATAAGAAGCAACAACACTACCGCAATATTCTATAAGCCTATAAATATAAATTCTAGATACACAATATTTTCTATCCCTTACAGATTTCCCTACAATACCCTATTACAGGCCGGGAATCGTCCTGAAAAGGACGGCCCCACCTCTGGAGGCTCGCCATATTAATTACCTAGCGTACCCCTATAAAAATACCATTCTTAGCCAGTGTCTAAAATGCAACACCAACAAGATATAAATAGACACAAACTCCAAAGAAATCAAATACCTATAAATACAAATATGTTTGCTATATCAGCCTTGATTCCTCAATCCACAAAAAGGGGACATTGATAATAGTATTCTCAAGTGGAGATAAACACTTATAAGCATGCAGTGTAGAGAGTGCCATCTTAATTCCTGCATGAGTCTCCGCTACTCAGCCTGTAAAATTCTCAGGAGGAGATAAGCACTCTAACCATGCAGTATAACAGGTGTATACAATCCTATTTCCTGCATGAATCCCAGCTCCTCCGCCTTAAAGTAATGTCCTCATAAGGAGTCAGACAAGTATAGGAACGCAATATCCAAATCATATACGACCTTCTTTCCTTTGTCCAATCTCCTCAGCCCGACGTGTTTCCCCCTCGTAGATAATTGAGGATTCATCAGGGGAACTTAGAAGTAGGGATGAAGATTAGCACCAGTAATGGTTGCCCTTCCAATATCCCGAGAATAGTCTATATTGGTATATCGTAAGGGCAACCATTACTGGTGCTAAAGTTCATCCCTACCTCTAAATTCCCTTTAGGTTATTGTCACGGCGCACGTTTCCGCCGTGGAGCAGCAAGGCACGGCAGGGGTTAATACCTCTGTTCAGTTGACACACCCAGGGAGAGGCTGGGCTGTTGAGCTTAGGAGTGACAACTGGGCTCCTAATCAGGTCAGAGGGTGTGTCGCAATGGCCAATAGGGGGGCCCGGTGGCCGCACCAATTGTCTACTGGTGGGGGGGGGCTCTGGGCTTCTCATTTAAACTCACCATTTCTGTCTGCCTTTGCCTGAGAAAGGTTATCCCTTGTGCTTCCCCTGTATTCCTGGTTCTTACTTGTTTACTCCTGTGTTCCTGACTTCGGCTCGCCCCTCGACTATGATTTTGTCCTCCGTTTTGTGCTGCGTGACCTCCTGTGTGCAGCTTGCAGGGTTGGTGTTTTTTTATTTTTCTCTCTGGATAATGGAGGTCGGTTGACCCAATGAGAAATCTGAATTTGGCTCTATTGAGAGGTAAAGGTAGCGTAGGACCACCCGCCTTGAGATCACGTTGTAAGCCGTGGGCGGCTTAAACATTTTTTTATCAAAACGTGTGAACTAAGAATCTCAAAGTTTTTCTCCTGTGTTTTTGACCCTTGGCTTGTTTCCTGTTATTCTCCTGGTTTCCGATTTGTGGCTTTGGCGTACCCGTACCGTTATTGACCCGGACTGTCTGACTCTGCGTTCCCTGACGGCCCTGCACATAGTACTGTAGTGTAGGGACTTTCGCCCAGTTAGGGTCTGCCATCTAGGGCAGCACACCAAGTAGGCAGGGACAGTGGGCTGAGTTGTAGTCAGGGCCCACTGCACCTCCTCTGACGTGACAGTTATATTTTAGAGAGAGGGTTTGTCTTAGATTTTGCAGTGATTTGTTGGAATTACAAACTCTTTGGGTGATACTTTTTGTTTTTCTGTGATTTTTCTCATTTACAACCCCTATGTCCTAAGTGCCTGGCTAATTTTCAGCTTTAGAGTTGAGCTGTAGTTTCTGTGTGTTAAAGTAGCAGATACTTTTACAACTCTAAAGGGTCACTTCTTTGGGTTTTGGCCAGCTGGCTACCAAGGGAGAGCAATAATGACTTACACAGTTTGGTAAAAAAAAATGGCTCTGAGAGGCGACATAACAAAACATAAAAATGTTAATCTTATACTAAAGGTGGTACATGAAATCATATTATGCTTTTGGGTGAAATTTCAGAATGAACATAAATTTCTTAAACATTTTTTAAAGGAATAAAATAAGACAATCCCTTAACTTTAGACTGCACATGTTCAACTGTTCAGTGTTTCAGTACTTTTTGCACAGTTTGATCCCTGAATTGCCCAATAAATTTAGAGGATTAATTTTAATTGGGATTTAACCACTCCTCCTCATCCTGCTGTCCAAATTGTGACATCATGAGACCAAGACAACACCTTACAATTCATCAACAGTACCTTGCCACTGCGAGACTTCAAGCAGGATGCTTTGAGACGGAAGTGGCCACTGAGCTTAGAGTGTCAGAGTGTCATCAGCAGGTTCAACAGAGATACAGAGACTGGAAGAGTCACACTTAAACAAAGAAGTGGCATTTATAACAAAGGAGGTAATAATAATCCCCCCAAAAATGAGGTTTTACCCAACATGTTCAGAACTGAGAAAGCCCATAGAATCCCCCTATGAACCTGGAGGAAATCTTTGTTCTATCATTTTTGAAGTCTTCATTTTTGGCGATAAAGATTGGATTTCTTAAAAAAAATCAACTCTGGGGGATTGCAGCCTTTAGAACAATTATGTAATTAGATTTTGCTTTTTGGATTACTCCCAAAATACACAAACAGCAGGAATGAAAATTATTGAAAAAAGAAGAGACTTAGATATAAAATATTCATTGAGCACATTCACAGTAGACAACTCAAAATTCAATAAATCGTCATGAAATTATGAAAGCTAACATCTCCTACCCTGTCATTTTTTAAAGCACTTAGAATATCAAAAGGGATTGATGTTGTCCTGCAACCAGTATAGAGCAGGAGAAATTAAGGAGATGCTCCAATTCTCTTTACTAATGCTAATACTGAGCACTTCCTTCCAGTGGCATGTCATGTGGAACTTTAAAGTATATCCTTTTTTTCAGCTGCCTGAAAAAGTTTTTCTGCACACTTCATGATCACATGGAGAGAGCTCTGTCTCTGCTCTTGCCATGATTAGAAGGAACCTGTCAGGTGTTTTATGCTGCCCTATCTGAGAGCAGGATGTGACAGAGGGAGAGAATCTGAGCTGAGTTACATACAGGTTTCTATGATTTCATGTTGAATTTCTGAGTAAAAAGCAGAGAAAGTCAGTGAAAGTTAAACTGAAAGTACTACTGCCGCACACACAGTGATTGACAATTATATCTGTATACACATTGCAGGGAAAGCTGTCAATCACTATATGTGGGCGGAGTAAGCAGGAGCAGGACTCCTTCTGTCACTTAAAGAGTACAGTCAGAATTTACTCTGCTTTTTACTCAGAAATTCTGCACTAAATCATATAAACCTATATACCACAGAGCTCATCTTCTCTTCCTCTATTGAATCCGGCTCTCAGATAGGACAACATAAACCACCTAGAAGGTTACCATTAACACCTAAAAGATATTGCCCATTACATTACAGTATATATATAAAAAAGATGATCAAGATGGGCTTCATCAGATCATGCTCTCAAACACACACTCTCTGCATATCCATCATGGCAACCTTGCATGCATACTTCATATTAAATGCTAGATTTTTTTTGTATATAATAACTGTCCCAACAGTGTATACCTAAACTTACCAATGACCTTTGTTTGCTTTATCTCACATTGATTTTATATGTTTAACCATGCTAATCTGTATAAGATTGAGATGTAAATGTAGTCAAATTGATACAATCATCAATACAGCAAAATCTCCATGTGCTTAGGGCGATATCATAGTTAAAAGTTGCACAGATGCAAATCTGTTTCAAGTTCAAACATGTAAATTAGCACTTATATACCATATAAAATATACTTTATAACATATCAAAATAAGGGAAAATTATTATTTATGAAACTTTTTTTAATGCCCCCCCCCCCCCCTGTAAAGTTATTCTCCACTGTGAAAAACCTCATGAAATCCCTCTTGTGTTTACAACACAGACTGTCAGCTGACTGAGAGATCATGTTACCTGCTGCCCACAGAGGTCTATTGAGTGGGGAAGGGGAGGAAAGAGAAGTGGTTGAATATAGACCGGCAGAAAGAAATACACAGAGACATAGAAACAGTTCGATGAAGTACTATATTTCACCCCCATTTTTGAGTCAAAGTTTACACTGCTCAGTAATGCACTTTAATGTCCTCCATTTTTCTACTGCTTTTGAGGTTGTGCTTTGGAGAGTGGAGTAGAGTCTCCTCTTCTGTGTGTGCAGGGCCGTTCCTAGGGGCGGGCGAGGCTGGCGATCGCCCGGGGCGCCGACGCTCCGCTCACCCGAGGGGGGCGGCGCCCGGCTCGTCCGTCCGGAGAATAGCCCCTGGCTCTGCGCGGACGTTTTATAACAGCCGCGCAGAGCCACTCAGCAGCTGCACGCACTCGCTGTGCAGCTGCTGGTACAGGAAGGAGGCAGGACGGATCGTTCCCATCCTGACTCCTCCCCTGTATCAGCTTTACAGGGGGCGCACAGCTCTCACCGCGCCCCCTGCATCGCTGGGTCTTCTCGGTCGGCAGCTCTGCCGCCGAGGAGAACCCTGGGAGCTGCGTGACAGCGTAAGCGGCGTGGTGACGTCACGCCGCTTACACTGCTCTGCAGCTCCTGGAGCTGGACGCGGGGACAATGGTCTGGTCAGACTTTTGTTTTATTTTAGAAGGAGCTACAGGGGCATCTACTGGCTACAGGGGGGGCATCTACTGGCTACAGGGGGGCATCTACTGGCTACAGGGGGGAAATCTATTGGCTACATGGGGGGCATCTATTGGCTACATGGTGGGCATCTATTGGCTACATGGTGGGCATCTATTGGCTACATGGGGGGCATCTAGTGGCTACACGGGGGCGTCTACTGGCTATGAGGGGGCGTCTACTGGCTACACGGGGGCGTCTACTGGCTATGAGGGGGCATCTACTGGCTTCAGGGGGCATCGACTGGCTTCAGGGGGCATCACTGGCTACAGGGAGGCATCACTGGCTACAGGGGGAATTACTGGCTACAGGGACATCACCTGGCTACAGGGACATCACCTGGCTACATGGGCATCTACTGGCTACAGGGGCATTTACCTGGCTACAGGGGCACCTAGTGCTGATAAAGTGAGGAGTCTAAGATGTTTGTTTTGTATATTCTACAATGAAGAGTCGAGGCCGTCATGGCGTCTGGGACAGATGGAGAAGAAGAAGAAAAAGAGAACAGCTCTTCAGAGACGTCTCCTGTAAGTCACGAGATATAACTTTACTGTAATCATTTATATGTCTGCAGAGCCTGTGTACAACTAGTATCCACTACTGTATGGTCACTGTATGCTGGTAATATTGGTTGTAGTATAATGGATTATACTCAGTAATGGTCAGTTTGTATTATTCGGTCACTATGTGGTCACGGTGTCGCAGTATTCGGTCACTATGTGGTCACGGTGTCGCAGTATTCAGGTCACTATGTGCTGGTGATATGTGGTCTTAGCAGGACATTGGTACTATTAGCCTGGGATTCTGGTTGGTGTAGCGACGCTATTTGGTAACTCTATGACTATTATTTAGTAGTTTTATACCTAGCACATTGTGGTAAAGCTTGTTGTATATTTTAGATTTGGTTGATAGTTATGCACTGTGTTTCATTGTGGCGCATTATGTTACCTGGAGGGAGGAGGGGCGAAAGTGTGTGTGTGTGTGTGTGTGTGTGTGTGTTATAATATGTTACATATAGGATAGTAATATAATGCCCATATAGCAATAGTATTATTACTCATGCACACACAATGAGAGTTTATCCTGATTGTTTTCACTTTTTTTAATATTATTTATATTGCATGGTGAACCCTGTAACATTAAATCCACCCAAAAAATCAATCTTTTACCATTCCCCCCAAAGATTACAGAGGTTATTCAGTATAATATAGGGCATGTCCCCACGGCAAGGGGTTTCGGCCCTTTTCTCAGCCAGTTTGCAGTTTTTCAGACCGCCTAAAAAACCGGCCGGAAATTAGCACAATTGTGCTCTATGGAAAACCCCTGCAGCAGTCCCCAGTGCACGGGTTTTCCGTCGAGCGCTTTTTCCGCCTGCGGTCCGGCCGCAAATCATTCTACATGCACATTCTTCCGTCCGATTTTCGGACGGAATATGTGCTTATGGATCTGAAGGGGGAGGGCTTTTCTCCGCTCATCACGGAGAAAAGCCGTCCCCCCCGCGGCCGTGGGGACGGCCGCAAAACAGGACAAATACCATTTGTCCTATGCCGTGGGAACGCGCCCTTATGCACCTCAAAATACAACTCATCCCACATAGTACAAGGTCTGACAAAGCTATATTGAAGGAATAACTTTAAAAGTTATGAAAATTGCACCTGAGTCTTATGTTAACTGTCTTTACTTCAATTTAAAATCTACAGTAATCTACAATAAAATCTTCAACAAAAGAAAATCACAGGGACAGGTTTTATTCAATTTCAATGTAACTGTTAAAGTATAATAGCACAATATTTTATTAAGGATTGAAATGTTTTTTGAATTACTTGACTCTATTTTATGGTCAAAATTGTATTTGAACCCTGGATTATGTGTAATTCCTTTCATTTATTGTACCACTACAGATCCATTTGCATAGGTTGCCTAAAAAGATCTGCAAAAGAAGTTTTGCACAATAAGATATTATGAAATATAACTGTACAGTGAGAAAAATTATTCTAAAGCAAAATTACAGGAGACAGCATTTGTGTACGTGTTGAGACAGGATCCTTTTTCAAACTCCAAATGGGAAGAGGAGATATGCACTATGACATTTATTCGACAAGCAGGAAATAATGTGGGAAATTAAATGTCCCAGGACCCTAAATTCACAAATGTATTAACTGACAGGTCTAAGTAATGAAAATGTAACTTTTAACAGAATTTATATTAGGTATACAATCAGTAAATATAACAAAATATGACACCATCACAAAGAGGTAAATCAGGACTACAGCAGACTAGTTAGACAGGCAACACAATAATAAGTCCCGGGCAAATATAACAGGCCAATACAAAATTAGTCTTATCCTCACATAGTTGATTCACATGAGTCTATTAATCCAATGGTTTTCTAAAGGATGAGTATCACCTATATGTTTATTTTCCACATTAAAAGACCACTCCAGATTTTTCCCATTAGTTCATTAGAAATTGTTTGATGTTGACAGAAAGTCTCTCTATGCATTCTTATGAGACTGACTTTGAACCTCCCATAGGAATGCATAGAGAGATTTATTTCAGCAACTCACAGTGGAGGTCACATGTCTCAATAGCATCAGTGACAAATCCTGTATTCAGCTGCAGGTAAGCAAAATTACTGGCATTACTGTGTACCTAGAAGCAATTTCTAATGAACTAGAGGATAAAAAAACTGGAGTGATCCTTTAACCCCTTACTGACATTTTACGTACTCAGTGTCGGACTGAGGTGCCTAGGGCACATCAGAGGAGTTTATTTTAGGGACCCTCTTTGCCTTCCTGTCTCCGCCACCTGTATGGTGTCTCGCAGGGTCTCGCTTCAACTTATACAGAACGATGTGATGACATCATCAAACTAATCTGTAATCAAGATGGAGCACTGGGGCTTATGAGTCTCCCACACCTAATTGCAGCAGGACCCCTGTGGTAAACATAAAAGGTCTAAAGATATATGTCTCCCTCTGGAAATTATACATTTTATATAAATAAAAATATATCAAAAGCTGTAACACAAAGTACTGAGTATACAGCCAGTAAATAATGATTGTACACTTACCAAATAATATCACTACATAAAACCAGAATCCCAAGGCTAAAATTACCAATAATTAAACTAAGACCAAATAACATGACATCATGACCACATGTCACCACCATATAGTGACTGAATAATACCACAACACCTTGACCACATATTCCCACCACATAGTGTCTGAATAATGCCACCACTTGATGATCAAATATCACCACCACAAAGTGACTGAATAATCCCACCAAACCATGAAAACATATCACCAGCACATAGTGACTGAATAATGCCGCAACACCGTGACCTCATATCACCCCCATAGTGATTGATTAATACCACCACACAATGACCACATATCACCACTACATAATGACTGAATAATACCATCACACCATGACTACATATAACCCTCACATAGTGACTGAATAATACCACAACACTATGACCACATATTACCACCACATAGTGACTGAATCATGCCACAACACCATGACCACATATCACCACCACAGAGTGACTGAATCATACCACCACACCATGACCACATATCACCGCTATATAGAGACTGAATAATACCACCACACCACTACTGAGTATAAACCATTATGCTTTGCACACATATAAATGATTATAGTTCAGGTACATTTAGTGATTCACAAGTGACATTTCTCCGATGAGTCGTTCACATTCCCTTTTCTTCTCCATCCAGTTCACACCTTCATGCTGACTTCTCCCGGCCAACTCTCGTCCCTACAGATTTGTACACAAATATCTTAGAATCCTCACTTTTCCAGCAACTCCTTACTTATAAGTATATATGTCCTCTCAGTTAGGTAGCTCTAGAGCTCCCCTCATCTGATAGGAAGCTCTATAGGTCCTCTCAGTTATGTAAGTGTATAGGTCTCCTCAGATAAGAAGCTCTATAGGCCCAAACAGTTAGGCAGGTATAAACAAGTCCTCTCAGTTAGGCAGGCATATATAGGTGACCTCAGTTGGGCAGGTATATATAGGTTCCCTCAGTAAGGCACGTATATATAGGTCCCTTCAGTAAGGCATCTAGGAAATAATTATTCGATCCCTTGCTGATTGTTTAAGTTTACCCACTGACAAAGACATGAACAGTCTATAATTTTAAAGGGGTTTTGCCAGGACATGCCTTATCTGCTAAGAAGCAAAAGTAAACAAGCCACGGCTGAGCTGAGAGAGAGAGAGCTGGTCAGAGCACAGAGCCATGCATAAGGGATGTTCACTCAAATTATCACACTACAACTAGTGGATTCTGTATACAAAAGACAACACCTTTCTCCACAGCAGCTTGAAAGCTCCTTCAGCCTCTTGAAAGCTCCTTCATGTTTCCTGTCATCAGATAAAGCAGGGATCTACTCAGATAATCACACTACAACTAGTGGATTCTGTACACAAAAGACAACATATTTTATCCCAGTCCCTTGAAAGCTTCTTCAGCTCCCTTTCATCAGATAAGAAGTGTGCTCTGCGCAAGCCCAGCCAGCAGCTCTTATCACTCTGCCTGGTCGTAGCTATGCAAGCTTTTAAGTAACTATGGGCAGGTAAGGCAGCCTGTAGCTCTCTCACACTGCAATTTTTTTAATCACATATATTTAGAAAAGTGATTAAATACCCATTATGGAGGATCCCACGTCAACATTACATCATGGCAAAACCCCTTTAAGGGTAACGTATATACTCGAGTATAAGCCGAGTTTTTCAGCACAAAAAATGTGCTGAAAAATCCCCCCTCGGCATATACTTGAGTCACTGTCGGCACTCAAGCGCTGCGATGGCCCGAGTGCTGACAGGGATGTTTCAGCTATATGCGACTCCTCAGGGAGCGTATATAACTGAAGGCCGAGTACAGCCGACAGCGTCCGGGCACTGCGGTGGCCCAGGCGCTGTTGGCTAACTCTTCACTTGTATGCGACTACACCGGAGACTCGCCGCAGACTCGCGGCCGTCCGGAGTTTCCGGCACAGGCAGTGTGTGTCATCACGCTGCGTGCGCAACCTGATGACATCGCCCGCCTGTGCCGAGAAGATGGAGGAGAGCGCGCAGGAGGCAGAGCAGCGGGGAGCGAGGTAAGTGGGTGTTTTTTGTTTTAAAACCGTGCCTATACCTGACTATAACCTGCTTAGGGGGACCTATACCTGCCTATAAAGACTTATACCTGCCTATAACCTACCTAGGGGGACTTATAAATGCCTATAGCCTGCCTAGGGGGACCTTTACCTGCCTATAACCTACCTAGGGGGACTTATACCTGCCTATAGTCTGCCTAGGGGGACCTATACCTGCCTATAATGACCTATACCTGCCTATAACCTGCCTAGGGGGACTAATACCTGCCTATAATGACCTATACCTGCCTATAAACTACCTAGGGGGACTTATACCTGCCTATAATCTGCCTATGGGGGCAATTACCTGCCTATAGTCTGCCTATGGGGACATAAAGCTGCCTATACCTGCGTATAACGACCTATACCTGCCTATAACCTGCCTATGGGGGAAATTAAACTGCCTATATCTGCCTATGGGGGACATTAAACTGCCTATATCTGCCTATGTAATTTTATTGGTATCTATTTTTATTTTTAAAATTAACCAGTAGCCGCTGCGTTTTGCACCCTAGGCTTATACTCAAGTCAATAAGCTGTCCCGGTTTTTGTGGCAAAAGTAGGTGCCTCGGCCTATACTCGGGTCGGCTTATACTCGAGTATATACAGTAGGTTAATTTAAAACATTGTGAGATAGAATATCAAAAATAAAATTCTGGCTCCTACAGACCAGTTAGACGCTCCTAATCAACTCATTATCTGCATTAAAGACAGCTGTTTTAATTAGTCACCTCTATAAAAGACTCCTCAGCACAGACTCAATTAATCAGTCATACTCTAACCTCTACAACATGGGCAAGACCAAATAGCTTTTTAAGGATGTCAGGGACAAGATCATAGACCTACACAAATGGAATGGGCTATTAAACCATAAGTAAGACGCTGGGTGAGAAGGAGGCAACTGTTGGTGCAATAGTAAGAAAATGGAAGAAATACAAAATGACTGTCAATCGACATCGATCTGGGGCACCATGCAAAATCTCACCTCATAGAGTGTCCTCGATCATGAGGAAGCTGAGAGATCAGCCTAAAACTACATGGGGGAACTTGTTAATGATCTCAAAGCAGCTGGGACCACAGTCACCAAGAAAACCATTGGCAATACATTACTCTATAACGGTTTAAAATCCTGCAGTGCTCGCAAGGTCTCCCTGCTAAAGAAGGCACATGTGCAGGCCCATCTGATGTTTGATTGGGAGAAGGTGCTGTGGTCAGATGAGACAAAAATTTAGCTCTTTTGCATTTCCTCAACTCAACGAGTTTGAAGGAAGAGAAATGCTGTCTATGACCCAAAGAACACCCTCCCCACTGTCAAGCTTTGGTGGAAACATTATGTTTTGGGGGTGTTTCTCTGCATGAGAGAATGCATAGAGCCATGTACCGTAAAATCCTGAGGGACAACCTACTTCCCTCCGTCAGGACATTAAAAATGGGTCGTGGCTGGGTCTTCCAGCAATACAATAACCTAAAACATACAGCCATGGCAACAAAGTAGTGGCTCAAAGAGAAGCACATTAAGGTAATGGAGTGACCTAGCCAGTCTCCAGACCTTAATCCCATAGGAAACTTATGGAGGGCGTTGAAGCTCTGAGTTGCCAATCAACAGCGTTTGACTGCTGTGCCAACAAGGGTTTTGCCACCAAGTATTACGTCTTGTTTGCCAGAGAGATCAAATACTTTTTCTCACTGCAAAATGAAAATAAATTTAGATTATTTATACAATTTAATTTTTAATATTTTTGATATTCTATCTCTCAATGTTAAAATTAACCTACCTTTAAAATTATAGAATGTTCATATCTTTGTCAGTGGGCAAACTTACACAATCAGCAAGGGATCAAATAATTATTTCTTTCACTGTAGGCCCCCTCAGTAAGGTAGGTATGTTTAGGTCCCCTGTTAGGCAGGTATATATAGGTCCCCTCAGTAAGGATGGTATCTATAGGTCCCCTCAGTTAGGAATGTACAAATCGATACACTAATTTAGGCGGAAATATATAGGCCCCCTCAGTTAGGTAGGCATATATATATATATATATATATATATATATATATATATATATGTCCCCTCAGTTAGGCAGGTATATATATATGTACCCACAGTTAGGCAGTTAACAATAGTACTTACATTACCTCCTTCCCATCTGAGCGCCTTCCTCTTCTGCATGGCGCTGGCGGCGAGACTTCATCACGATGCCAGCATGGGAATGCAAATAAAGTATGCATATTTGGTATCGCTGTATGTGTAACGACCTACCCTATAAATTTGTCACATTGTTTAACCTGCAGGTTGAACATCATGAAAAAAATAAAAAAGAATTGCAATTTTCGGTCATCCCGCAGCACATAAAATGGAATACAAAACAATCAAAAAGTCATATAAATGTCAAAGTGGTACCAATAAAAATTTCAGTTAATCCTGCAAATAGAAAATCCTTACACAGCTCTGTATACAGAAAAATGAAAAAGTTATGGCTATCGGAAGATATTTTTATAAAGCGATTCAACGTGTGTTTTATTGTGTAAAAGCAGTAAAATGTAGAAAAACATATACAAATTGGGTATCGTTGTAATCATATTGACCTGAGTAAAGCTGGCATGTCATTAATACCGCATGGTGACCGCTGTCCAGGATTGTTGTTTTTTGTCTCACGAAAACATAAAAAGCAATGAAAGCATCATAGAAACTCCATAATGATACCAATAAAAACGTCAAATCCTCCCACAAAATAAGCCCTTAATCAGCTCTATGTACAGTAAAATAAAAATGTATGGCTATCAAACTATGACGACATAAAAACTATTTTTTTTATAAATGCATTTCTAATGTGTAAAAGTAATAGAACACAAAAAACTATATAAAATTTATATAATTATCCTGACCTGCATAGTAAAGTTATCTTGTCATTAATACTGCATGGCAACTGCTGTAAAAATGAAGTCCAAAAAATAATGGCAGAAATGCATTTCCCCCCATTTTCATGGCCCAATGCCAAAAAAATGGAACACCTGTGCGTCCAAAATGCACAATACACCTCTAGATGAGATCCATGAGGGGTGTTCAATCCAAATTGGGGCGCTTTCTGGAAGATTTTACCTGTTCAGGTACTTTAAGGGCTTTAGATAGAATCACAGATACCCCGTTTTAACCTTTGAAAATATTATCACTGAGAGATAACCTGATAACAGCAATAAATGACAGCATATAGGCATCAAACAGTTAGCAAGAGACCATGGAGTTATTTTAAACAACAATACTCCTTAAGATATCTTGTAGGTTATTTTTACTCATGGCACCATCCAGACAATAGGGGTCATTGTCCAAAAAGCTGGTCCATAGTTCCAAATACTATACTATATTTCTCTCCTAAGAGCAAAAAATCACATATACATGTATATAATACTTTTGTGACGAAGGGTAAAGTATGACCATTGCTATTAAAGTATGAAAAATGTTCTCTGGCCCTGCCTATACAGCAGGGATACTGCATAGAAAAGGGCAATCCTACCCTAGATGGCTACGCCATCACTAATTCTAACTGATCGATACCCAAATCCCGACACGTTTCCCCATTAACTAACAATGTATCAGGGGAATGAAAGAGAGTTAAATACTATATATAGACATCAAAAACGTCTAAATACGTAAAAAACTGTGC
>JAODAL010064147.1:0-18879 GCA_025379985.1 Phyllomedusa bahiana
AGTTTAAAACCGAACAAGGCGTTTGTCGCCAACCCGGGTAATAGGGAATTGAAAATAGAGGAACCGGGAAATAAGTAATTCAAATTGTTTAAGCTATTTCATGGTGGGCATAAACCACCCAATCAGAATAGGAGCGACAATGTCCCATTATATCCTATGGAAAGAAAAATTGACCAATCATATTCAAAGCGGGACAGTTCAAAATATAGTAAAAATGTAGAAACGGCTGATTGGTTGAAGCGGCGGGGGCTCGTCCAGCTTAGCCAATCAGAGCGCGAGCTACTTTCTCATAGAGTTCTATGGGGAAAAGAAATTCTGAGCGCGCTCTGTGATTGGCTAAGTTAGAAGAGGCGCCGTTATTTGGACCAATGGGAGAGGGGAGCGACGATCCTAGGGTTTTTTTAATGAAAATCTGAAATCAAACTTTTACACGGCCGAAATAAAATTTTAAAACACTACAGAAGTTGCCCCGATGTGTATATAAAATGAATAATAATATGGGGGAAACGAAAAAAAAAATATTAATTCAATAAAATCATGTTTATTTCTTTATTTTCGTTAGCCAAGGATCAATAGTATGGGTGCAACATGTCGCCCAATATATTTATACTTTGGGCACAATTTGTCCATTTTTTTTTTTTTATATGAGGGGTGTACTCACTATCGTGAGGTACAGCATATATATAGCATATATATATTTTATATATTAAACTATTAGACCTGGTTACTATCAAGGAGCTTTACATATTCCTCTAGCCCTCTAGCTATGGAGTCTCATAGGTGTGCTTCAGGTTAGAAAATTATATTTTTGTTATATTAATTATATTATATAAAATATATTTATTTATGCTTGGGGCCCTAATTACTATTTTTTATATACTGGGGGGGCCTATTTTACCAAATTATGTATATTGTGAGGGCCCAATATTACCTAATTTTATATATACTGGGGGCCCTATATTACCTGCCTTCATATACTGGGGGCCCTATATTACCTAACTACATATGTTCTGGGGGCTCGATATTACCTGCCTGTATGTAATGGGGGCCCTATATTACCTAATTATATATATACTGGTGGCCCTATATTACCTAAGTAAATATACTGGGGGCCCTATATTACCTGACTGTATGTACTGGGGGCCCTATAGTGCCTAATTATATATACTTGGGGCCATATATTACTTAATTATATATACTGGGGGCCCTATATTACCTTATTATGTATATACTGAGGGCCCTATATTACCTAATTATATATGTACTGGGGCCCTATATTACCTGCCTGTATATACTGGGGGCCCTATATTGTCTAATTATATATACAGGGGGCCATATATTACCTAATTTTATATATACTGGGGGCCCTATATTGCCCACCTGTATATACTGGGGGCCCTATATTACCTAACTATATATGTTCTGGGGGCCCTATATTAACTGCCTGTATGTAATGGGGGCCCTATATTACCTAATAATATAAATACTGGTGGCCCTATATTACCTAATTAAATATACTGAGGGCCCTATATCACCTGCCTGTATGTACTGGGGGACCTATATTGCCTAATTATATATACTGGGGCTATAAATTACCTAATTTTATATATACTGGGGGCCCTATATTACCTGCCTGTATATACTTGGGGCCCTATATTACCTAACTATATATGTTCTGGGGGCCCTATATTACCTTCCTGTATGTAATGGGGGCCCTATATTGCCTAATTATATATACTGGGGCCATATATTACCTAATTATATATACTGGGGGTTCTATGTTACCTAATTATGTATATACTTAGGGCCCTATTTTACCTAATTATATATATATTATGGGGGCCCTATATTACCTAATTATATATTTACTGGTGGACCTATATTACCTAATTATATATATACTGGCGGCTGTATATTACCTGCCTGTATATACTGAGGGTCCTATATTGCCTAATTATATATACAGGGGGCCATATATTACCTTATTATATATACTGGTGACCATGTAACCTAATTATACGTATTCAAACATGGAAGGGAGAGGCATGGACCGCACATCCTCACACTATACATTGATCTAATGCTTCTTAGCAAAAAATGAACAGGAGGTTCTTTGTATACTTTTTGATCAAAACGTATAAGCCCACTTGCCACCTCACGGCAACCTCTTTAAAGTGGGTCCCTCAGGGACACTCCTAGGCTAAATTGCAATTAGGGTGAGGTGAAGAAATTTCGCCCCCCCCAAAAAAATAATGTACAACAATGCAACACGGTGCTTCACCAGATAGTTGCCCCCTGTCGCCATGATAGTTGCCCCTGTAGCCATGTAATACACCCTGGAACCAGATAGTAGCCCAGGCAGCAATTATAGTTGCCCCTGTAGCCTTGATAGTTGCCCCTGTATCCATGTAATAGCCCCCTGTAACCAGATAGTAGCCCCAGCAGTCATGATGGTTGCCCCTGCCGCCATGATAGTTGCCCCTGTAGTCATGATAGTTGCCCCTGTAGCCATGATAGTTGCACCTGTAGTCAGCTGCCCTGTAGCCATGATAGCTGCCCTTGTAGTCAGTTGCCCCTGTAGCTATGATAGTTGCCCCTGTAGTCAGTTGCCACTATAGCCATGATAGTTGCCTCTGTAGCCATGATAGCTGCCCCTGTAGCCATGATAGCTGCCCCTGTAGTCAGTTGCCCCTGTAGCCATGATAGCTGCCCCTGTAGTCAGTTGCCCCTGTAGCCATGATAGCTGCCCCTGTAGTCAGTTGCCCCTGTAGCCATGATAGTTGCCCGTGTAGCCATTTGCCCCTATAGCCATGATATTTGCCACTGTAGCAATGATAGCTGCCCCTGTAGTCATGATAGCTGCCCCTGTAATCAGTTGCCCCTGTAGTCATGATAGCTGCCCCTGTGGTCAGTTGCCCCTGTAGCCATGATAGCTGCCCCTATAGCCAGTTGCCCTTGCAGCCATGATAGTTGCCCCTGTAGCCAGTTGCCCCTG
Organism: Phyllomedusa bahiana; assembly: GCA_025379985.1. Taxonomy (NCBI): domain Eukaryota; kingdom Metazoa; phylum Chordata; class Amphibia; order Anura; family Hylidae; genus Phyllomedusa; species Phyllomedusa bahiana. Next base: position 2,996 of record JAODAL010064147.1, read on the forward strand.
TATCCATGATATTTGCCCCTGTAGCTATGATAGCTGCCCCTGTAGCCAGTTGCCCCTGTAGCCATGATATGTGCCCCTGTAGCCATGATAGCTGCCCCTGTAGCCATGATAGCTGCCCCTGTAGACAGTTGGCCCTGTAGCTATGATAGCTGCCCCTGTAGTCAGTTGCCCTGTAGCCATGATAGCTGTTTGTTGCTGCCCCTTATCAGGCCATGATTAGCCCTGCAACCCCTGTAGTCATGATAGCTGCCCCTGTAGTCAGTTGCCCCTGTAGCCATGATAGCTGCACTTGTAGCCATGACAGCTGCCCCTGTCGTCAGTTGCCCCTGTAGCCATGATAGCTGCCCCTGTAGTCATTTGCCCCTGTAGCCATGATAGCTGCCCTTGTGGCAATGATCGCTGCCCCAGAAGTCGCCCTTGTAGCCATGACAGCTGCCCCTGTAGCCATGATAGCTGCCCCTGTAATCAGTTGCCCCTGTAGCCATGATAGTTGCCCTCTGTAGCTAATGATAATAAAATAATAAAAACTTACTTACCTTTCCAGGATCCCTGCAGCATGGCAGGTCCGGGAGCTTGTCATCACGCCGCTTACATCCAGCTTCCGGGGTCTCCTGGGACGGACGGGAGCCGAGACTCAGCGACGCAGGGGCCGTGGTGAAAGCCCTGCACCCCCTGCAACGCTGTGTATGTATCACCGCTCACTAAGCGCTGATACATACGGGGGGAGGCAGGAGGGGAACGATCTGTCCTGCCTCCTCCCTGTACGAGCAGCTGCACTAAGTGTATGCAGCTGCTGGCTTTGACTCTGCACGGCTGTTTTACAACGGGAACATGTCTATGTGACAGGTTCCCTTTACGAAACAAGCAGATTTTCCTAATGCTGTGGAAGCTTTGCATTTGCTATTTTCTGCAAACAATTTGTTTTTGTTTTCCAATCTATGGATCTGAGTGAGTGTAGCTTTTAATTGTAACATTTTAGGATCCATGTGACTTTTTATTTATTTTAAATTTCAAATCTAATCTCATCAGCTTCTATGATGAAGTTATTTCCAGACTGGATTGAGGTGAGGCACTGGATGTCATATATTTGGATTTTTCTAAGCATTTGATACTGTTTTCACATAAAAGTTCTGTAAGTAAAATTAGAATCTATGGACCTGGGGGAAAATGTGTGCAAGTGGGTAAGCAACTGGCTCACTGATAGAAAACAAAGGGTGCTAATTAACGGTGCATACTCAGACTGGATCCCTTTGCAGATGATACTAAGCTCTGTAAAGAAATCCACACAATAGTAGGAATAAGTTGGTTATTATAGTGTTGATCGATTATTATTACAAAGTTGAAATCGCCACAGTTTTTGTTATGTTGATCGAAATTTTAGATCATGCGATAATTTAGGTTGAAAAACTGTGCATCATCTATTAAGAATGCGCTACTTCGGCGCTTCCCAGTCATTTTGGACGACAGCCAAATAAGCAACAGAATAGAAACAGGGTGAGATGTGTTTGCGACGTCATGACTGGGAATGTGTATGTTTCGATTGGCTTGGAAAAATCACATGACCTCGTTTTACATAGAACAGCCCTTCCGTTTTTCAGCCCTCATTGTCTCGACAACGTCTCATATCAGTAGGACGTGCGTCTCTGCCTGTGTCCCAACCAGCTCAGCGAAATGCATCAATTTCTTCACAGAGAAAGCTCTGCAGTTAGCTGTGATCCTTACAACTTAGTTAATTAGAGATTGGAAGATATTATGTAGTTAGGTAGATAATTTTAAAGGAGCAATCTACAGCTGTAAAGTCACGAGGGGAAGCGGGGGGGGGGGGGGGGCCGTGGGCGAATACCAAAAAACACAGATAAGCACTATAAAGAAATTACTGGAACAAAGTTCACCAAGACTAGTGTAGACCTTGCACTGCAATAGCTTTATATTAATAGTTTTCTATTGAAATATTACCTGGATATTGCATCCTACTTATATTAGGAAACACATCTTTCTAGTAACTGCAGGTCTCTTTTTAGGAGCAAAACTCCATCTTTAATTACATTATACAATTCAGACAGAGTTAATTTTCAATTTTGCCCATTCCCACCTTTTGTTTGACATATCCACCTTGCAGTTAAATAAGAATCCAGCAATTTTTTAGTCATTCACAGGTCAATAGGCAAAAATACCTTGTATTATCCGAATAAAATTTCAGATACGTGTTTTTTGACTTTGGCCATACAGCTTGTTTCATTGATAGCACCTTGCACTTAAATGTGAATACTGCAATTGTTGTAGTCACCACAGGGAATTTGATAGGTGCCAAAAATACCTTTTATTACCGAATACATTACAGATAAAAACGTGTTTTTTTTACTTTGACGCACTACAGCTTTGTCATTTAGCACCTTGCACTTAAATAGAGTAGTAGCAGCAATTATTTGTACTCACCACAGGAGAATTGAAAGGAGCCAAAAATACAATTACTATCTGAATACAATTACAGATAGTGTTTTTTTACTTTGGCGCACTACAGCTTTGTTCATTGAAGGCACCTTGCGACTTAAATGTGAAATACAAGCAATTTTGTAGTCACCACATGGGAGAAATTGTGATGGTGACAAAAATACCTTTTATTATCCGAAACATTACAGATACGTGTTTTTTCACTTGGCGCACTAACACTATTGTTCATTGAGGCACCTTGCACTTAAATGTGAATACAGCAATTTGTAGTCACCACAGGTGATTGAAAAGGTGCCAAAAAATCTTGTATTATCCGCATACATTAACAGATACGTGTTTTTAGACTTTTGGCGCAGGCACAGCATTGTTGATAGATCTACTTTGCAGTTAAATTTTTGAATACAGCAATTTTGTAGTCTCCACAAGGTGAATTGATAGTGCCTAAAAATACCTTTTATTAGCCGAATGAAATACAGATACGTGTTTTTTCACTTTGGCGCACTACTTGCTTTGTTTCATTTAGGCACCTTGCAGCTTAAAAGTTAGTATCAGCAATTTGTATCCACCACAGGTGAATTGAAAGTGTGCCAAAATACCTTGTACTATCTGAATACATTACAAGATACGTGTTTTTTTACTTTGGCCGCAACACAGCTTTGTTTCATTGAGGCACCTTGCAACTTAAATGTGAATACAGAAATTTTGTAGTCACCACAGGTGAATATAAAGGTGTCCAAAAATACCTTTGTATTATCTGATACATTACAGATACGTGTGTTTTTGAGCGTGTGTATAGTGGCACACTACAGCTTTGTTCATTGAGCACCTTGCACTTAAATGTTGAATACAGCAATTTTGTAGTCACAACAGGTGAAGTGTGAAAGGTGCCAAAAATACCTTTGTATTATATTCGAATACAATCACAGATACGTTTTTTTCACTTTGGCGCAGGCCAGCTTGTTGATAGATCTACTTTGCAGTTAAAATTTGAATACAGCAATTTTGTAGTCCCGCCATGAATAATTGATAGGTTGCCAAAAAATACTTTTAGTATCCGAATACATTACAGAATACGGTGTTTTTTTTGCACTTTGGCGCACTACAGCTTGTTCATTGGAGGCACACTTGCACTAAATGGAGAATACAGCAATTTTGTAGTCACCACAGGTGAATTGAAAGGTGCCAAAAACTACCTGAAATTATTCCGAATACATTACAGATACGTGTTTTTTGACTTTGGCGCAGGCCGCTTTGTTGATAGATCTACTTTTGCATTAAATTTGAACTACAGCAATTTTTGTAGTCGCCACAGGTTGAATTGATAGTGCCAAAAAATACCTTTTATTATCCGAATACATTTACAGATACGTGTTTTTTCACTTTGGCGCACTACAGCTATGTTTCAGGGCACCTGCACTTAAATGTGAGTACAGCAAATTTGTAGTCACCACAGGTGAAATTGAAAGGTTCCAAAAATACCTTTTACTACTGAATACATTACAGATAACAGTTTTTTTACTTTGGCGCACTACAGCTTTGTTCATTGAGGCACCTTGCAACTTAAATGGAATACAGAATTTTTGTAGTCCCACACAGGTGAATATAAAGGTGCCAAAAATACCTTGTATTATCCTGAATACATTACAGATACTAGATTTTTGACTTTGCACACTACAGCTTTGTTCATTGAGGCACTTGCACTTAATAGTGAATACAGCAATTTTGATAGTCCACAACAGGAGAATGTGAAAGGTTCCAAAAATACTTGTATTATCCGAATACATTACAGATACGTGATTTTCACTTTTGGCGCAGGCCTCTTTGTTGATAGATCTACTTTGCAGTTAAATTGAATTCAGCAATTTTTGTAGTCGCCACATGGTGGAATTATAGTGCCAAAAAATACCTTTATTATCCAATAATTTACATATACGTGTTTTATTCACTTAGGCGCATTACAGCTTTGTTAATGAGGCACCTTGCACTTAAATGAATAAATACAGCAATTTTGTAGTCACCACAGGTTAATATAAAGGAGCAAACAATACTTGTATTATCTGAATACATTACAGATACGTGTTATTGACTTTGGCACACTACAGCTTTTGTTTATTGAGCACCTTGCACTTAAATGTGAATACATCAATTTGTAGTCACCACGAGGTGAATTGAAAGGTTCCAAAAATACCTTTTATTATCCGAATACATACAGATAACGGTGTTTTTTTGACTTTGGCGCAGACAGCTTTGTTGATAGATTCTACTTTGCAGTTAAATTTGAATACTGCAATTTTGTATTCGCCACAGGTGAATTGATAGTGTGCCAAAAAATACCTTTATTTATCCCCGAATACATTACAGATACGTTTTTTTTCACTTTGGCGCACCTACACTTTGTTCTATTGAGGCACCTTGCACTAAATGTGAATACGCAATTTTTGTAGTCCACCACAGGTGAATATAAAAGCTGCCAAAATGACCTTGTATATCCGAAATACATTACAGATACGTGTATTTTGACTTTGCGCACTACAGCTTTGTTGATAGATCTATTTGCAGTTAAATGTGACTCCAGCAATTTTGTTTGATTTTGAGAATAGCTTGTGATTTGCCGTCTTTTAATAAGAACTTCCCCAAAACTCTTCCCATACCTTCTCAAATATTTATATTTCTTAACATAGAGCGAAATGCCAGGTTAAGCGAGCCAAGAGGGGGTAGGACATGGAGGTAGAGGTACGAGAGAAGGTGCTCCTTCCAGTGCTGGCGGACAACACGCATGCCAGCGGATCGTCAGTTGCAGTGACCGTCAGGCTGTCAACGCTGGGTCAGGGTCCCTGTTAATCTCATTCACCAACAGCTTCGCAAATCTGTCCTTCAGTGGGTTAATGCTAAACCTGCGTCCAGCAGTCTTACCTCCATCCACTCCCAGCACGCCACAAATGTCTTCAAGCATCATCAGCATCCGTCCAACATGGAAGCCAGTCCAAATGTCAACTCGTGTACCCACCACTGTGGATAATCCATTTTTCTGAAGATCATTTTTATGACACAAATGCGTTTAGGGTCAGAAGGCATGTCAAAAGAATCAAGAGGCCAAAGGAGGATGATTTTCTCTGCTCCTGATACCCATTTACTGATGCCATCAGAGAGGAGAAGGAAGCCGTTCAATCGGCAGAAAATCCCGGGTGGTCGGCCAACGCCTTGCAGTCCCTCTTGCTGTATCCCTCAGCTCCGGATGCAGAATTCATGACTCGAAGTCACCTGTGTTGATGATGGGAAGATGACGACATTGCTGATCAACGTGGTCTTTTCAGAAGAATTTGCTTTGTGAGCGCTTCAATCACGGAACGAGGAGGAAGACAGATGGGGTATGTCAGTACGGGTTCCCCTCAAAAAGGGTAGTGCGGTGCAGAAGTCCACTGATATGGATTCCGCCAGCCACGTCATCGCAAACCCCCTCCTCGCTTATCGCCGTCAAAAAAGGTCCAGGACCTCTCAAGCCTGGCCTTAATTGAGCAAGCCTCTGATTCACCCAGCGATGTCAATATGCCGACCTTTGCCGTAAACGCATAAGTAAGGCAAAACCTTAGGTGGTTAACCACCACCAACAAAGTCATTCACGATGCAGCTAAAGCCATGAGTTGAAATTAGAGCAACACTATGTCCCAAAAAGTCAGACCGACGCCGGGCCCACCAGACCCACTGTCACACCCACTGTCTCCGCCTCCTCCTCCTCCGCCACCACCAAGCGTTCCTCAGCTGCCCATGTCTCTCAGATCATTGATCAAGGGATCCAGCCCCGCTTCAGCCTCCACCGTCGCCCGAGTACCACCAGTCGACCACCAGAGACCCACCTACCCCTTATCCTTCCGCCAGTTTGACGACCTGCATACGCCGTACAGCGGCCAGCTCCTAGCAGCCAGCCTTCTGTCTTCCAGGTTTTGGGAGCAGAAGAAACACTTTAGAACCCTAACCATCCCATAAGTCCAAAAGCCTGAATATCGGCATTGCCCAGGCATTTGGCCTTGTGAAAATGTTGCCTTTTCCCGTCTGGTGGACACAGAAGCGTTCCACCACATCATGTCCCTTGCCCTGCCCCAATACCATATCCGAGCAGACCCATTTCTTGCAGAAAAGCATCCCTGCCCCTTGCCAGCCACGTGTCATCTAAAAATTCAACGCGTTTTCCTGCATCTGTGAGCCGGAAAAGTCCATCTGACCACCGACACATGGACTAGTAAGCACGGCCAAGCCGCTAGTATCTCTGCGACAGCTCACTGGTTTAGCGTGGTTGAGTCCTCTGTGGGTGGGGGGGGGTGACGTTGGCTTCTGAGGCTCGGCGCACGCCTTCAAAACCGCAGGATGGTGCATGGGTTCTTCCCCCAAGGTCCTCTGGTCGCATCACGTGCCCAGAGAAACCAGGCCGTGTCGAAATAAATCTGTCTTGGAGACCCGTCCACACACGTCAGGAGCTTGGGATGGCTGTTCCGCTAACGAGACCGAGCGCTGGCTGTGTGCCAAGAACATTGTGCCAGCAAGGTGGGTGTGCGATAACGCGAAATCTGCTGGGCCGCCCTTAAGACGTAGGCTGGAGCAACATCCCTTGCCTGCACATGTCATGAACTTGTCCGTCCAGAAATTCTAAATAGCACCGCTGGTATGGACTGACTGCTGAGGAAGGCTCGAGTTTAAGTATCGCACATTCCGCCGTTTCGCACCCTTCTTCGGTTTCCCCCCCCCGGCCCCCCCTGGCAGCGTTGCAGCGTCAGCTCGTCTTCCCTGTCAACCGTCTCATTGTTGATGTGTGCAACACGGCTGGAATCCACCCTCCCACATGCTCCAGCAATTGTGGCAGCAGCGCAATGCCAATTAGGCAGTACGAAGTGACACATGGCCCTGACAGGCACGGTGCGGACCTCGGGGTGTTGAGCCACCGAGACTGAGGCCAGGTGAAAGAGCTCAGGCACCATCCTTTGCCAGTTTTTGAAGAAGCCACCAAAATGTCAGTTGCGGTACGATGCCCTTGTCAGCATGGACCATTGTGGTGATCATAGTTCTGGAACGTTGCGTTGGAACTCTGAAACAACAGGTCCCGCCAGTGACGGAGGAGTGGACGGACACAGATACGGACACGGAGCCTTTCTCTCCGTCGAATCACAATGCCGACAAGTTTTCATCAATTTTCATCGGTCATCATTATGCAGTGGTTCGGGGTCCAGGGCTAGTGCATGGCAGCGTATCAGCTCTAGGGTGCATCATCTCAGCAAGTCAGGCTGTGTTGGAAGCGTTGCCGGAGGAAGCCGAGGAGGAGGAGGAGTATTCCTAGACACCAACGTTACCGACTTCCCTGCCTTGGAAAGAGGTTTGGCGTGAATTTTGAGGCAGAGGAGGAATAAGAGGAATAAAAAAAAAGATCAGTTGCGAGGGCCCCTCGACCCAGAGCTTGGGAAATCAAGGCTCCATCTCCTCACATGAGTGCCTTGGATGATCCATTACCTCAACATGATCCTCGCATTAAGCCATCCAAATGAACAACAGTTACTGGTTTTGCCACCCTCCTGGATCCCCCGGTACAAAACAAAACTCAGCCACTTTCTTCCACCCACCCAAATAGAGAGTAAAATGCAGGAAAAGTGTATACCGTTGCTATAACACCTGGAAGACATCTGTTAGTCTAGCTTCACGTTCCCCCAAATGTAACGGTGGAACAACATCATCGACGTGACAGCAGTAGAGTCCAATGTTCAGCAAGTTGGCAGAAAGCCTAATGGGGTTACCTCTGTTCATATCATTATTACCACCTCACCAACGCATTCAATGCAGGGCACACATCAACACACAGAGACCACTCAAGATCATGGGCACGACCTATCTGCCTCTCAAACACCGATGTTTTTGTATGTAGTTCTGGGACCCAATAGACTTCTGGGTACCCAAAATGGACGAATGGCCCTGAGCTCGCCGCCACACATAGAAGGTGTTTGTCCTGCCAGCAGCCTGCGTCATATCTGAATCGTCCTCACACAGCTGCTAGAAGTCATTACAGACAAACGCAATCCGCATTTCCACAATAATGTGGATCGGTTGACTTTCATCAAGATGAATCACAATGATCACTGATGATGTTGTGGCCCCAATTGCCGAGGTCACCGATTAGTTGCCGCACTACTTCACAATCCTCTTCAAACAGAAATGGGACCCCCTGAAAACTTTTTTTTAGAATGATCAATACTTACTGCAATTTTTATTCCTCTTTTCTCCCAACAGTTTCATTTTGCAGGTTTTTTGCAGTGAGGAGACTGTAAAATGCACAGCAAGTTTCATGACAACACCGTATTCCATTACTCCTTAATCTTTAGAAGTTTTTGCATTGTCATGTTTTTGTGAGGTCATGTTGCTGTGAATACCGCTATAATTATGGTCTTTGGAACAGAAATGTGACTTCTAAGTGCATATCTCCATCACAGATTTTTAAATAGTGGCTGATGAAGTCATATTTATAATTTTTTGGGTCCATGTTGCGTGATATACAGCAATAAACATGGTCCATAGGAACTGAAATGTGGCTTTTAAGTGGCATTTCTCCCGTCACAATTTTTTAATGTGGGCTGAGAAGTCAATTTATAATTTTTTGGGGTCAATGTTGCTGTGAGATACAGCAATAATCATGGTCCTTTTGAACAGAAATCAGGCTTCTAAGTGGCAAATTTCTCCCTCCAATTTTTAACAGTGGCTGAAAATCATTTTATAATTTTTTGGGTCATGCTGCTTTGAAATGCAACAATACTACAGGTCCTATTATAAAAAAAAATGTTTCAAACAGACATTTGTTCTTCACAATTGTCAAAAGTGGCTCAAGGGTCATGTTTTGAATTTTTGTGGGCATTTTGGCTGTGACATTCAGGTCCTATACTACAGGTCCTATATATAAAAAAATGTTTGTTTCTAACAGACATTTGTCCACACAATGTCAAGATTGTGCTCAAGTGTGATGGTGCTGTCTGAAACATAATAGATAGGACACTGTTAATGAGACACATATTGCAAAAAGACCTTGTTTTTTGCAAAGATCTTTTACAGACTATCAATCCCTGTATGATACAACCATTTTAATTAACAATTAAAAAATGAGAAACAAAGACATGGAGGTATTCCATCCTATTTTAAAAATGTTTTTTCTAGAGATTAAACACTAAAAAACTTGCATGTCACAAAATAGCTGGTAAAAAAAATTACCTCTGAATTGTACAAGGGAGGTGTACAGGAAGAACTTGACCAGATGTAGGGTTATTTCAGAAGACATGGAGTAATGGAGCACGGACAGATAACAAAGAACAGATACAATTTCCTACGCAGCACGTTGAGTAAAACTAAAAAAGGATTGCCAATAAAAAAGTGGCACCTGGATGAACAGGAGCGTTAAACCGACCAGTATTTCCCAAGTGCAGCTCAATTGGTCCGCATCATACGGAGGGGCAAAGCGCTACCAGACAGGGACAGAATAAGTCCAGTGAAACTAAAATGTTGTGATGAAAGACTCCATTTTCCAGGCAACTTTTAAATGTGGGGTCAATGCAAGGTTTTGGGGCTCATGCCTGTGGCCCAGACAGTATAGACCAATGATCCAGTGAAACTAAAATGGTGGTTGAAAGACTCCTATTTCCGGCACTTTATAAATGTGGTGTCATGCAGGATTGGGCTCATGCTGCGTTCCATGGACAGATATTAATTCCAGTTCAAGTAAAATGAATGGGTTTCTAACCATGCTGCCTTCTGGCACTTTTTTAATTTGTGGGTCATGCAGGTTTAAGGGACTGCCTGTGGTACAAGACAGGATAGTGAATGGTCTGTGATTTTTTTTCTGTGGCTTTTATAACCTAAGTGTGTTGCCTAATATGTACACGAATCCAATTGACTGTTGTGGATTTTAATTCCTGTACTCCACCCCTGTTGGGTGTAAGAATCTGAAGGTAAATTTGCTCTCCCATAACTTTAATGGTCATCGATCATAATCTAACCATCGAACATCGACTATCTTTGCCGATGATGGTCGACTATCGCAACGACCGATATCGATGGCCAACTTAATCGCTCACACTAGTTAATACAAAGTGTCTTTGGATAAAAAGTAAAAAAAAAAAGACATAAAAGGAAGTGAGAAAAGAGAAGAATAAGAAAGAAGAAGAAAAAAAAAAAAAAGAAGAAAAAAAGAAAGAAAAAAACAAAAAAAAAAAGGAGGGAATAGAAGGAGGAAAAAAAAGAAAGAAAAAATAAGAACAAAAAAAAAATAAAGAAAAAAAAAGAGAAAGAATAAAAGGGAAAAATATAAGAAAAAAAAAAAAAAAAAAAAAAAAAAGAAAAAAAAAAAAAAGAAGAAAGTGAAAAATAAAAAAATGAAAAAAGGGGGGGGAAAAAAAAAAAAAGGTATATAGAAAATAAAAAGAAAAAAAGAAAAAAAGAAGAAAGAAAGAAAAAAGAAAAGTAAAGAAAGGGAAGAAAAAAAAAGTAAAAAAAAAAAAGAAAGAAAAGAAAAAAAAAAAAAAAAAAAAAGGAAAAGAAGAAAAAAAGAAAAAAAAGAAAAGAAAAGAAGTAAAAAAAAAAAAAAAAAAAGTAAAAAAAAATAAAAAAAAAGGAAGAAAAAGAAAAAAAGGAAAAAAAAAAAAAAAGAAAATAAAAAAAAAATAATAAAAAATAAGAGGAAGAAAGAAAAGAAAAAGAAAGAGAGAAAAGAGAAGAAAGAAAAAAAAGAAAAAAAAAACAAGGAAAATAAAGAAAATAAAAAGAAAAAAATAAAAGGAAAAAAGAAAAAAAAGAGGATAAAAAAAAAGGGGAAAAGGGAGAAAAAAAAAGTAGGAAGTAAGAAAGGGTGGGGAAAAAAAGGGAAAAGTTTGGAGTCCCCTGGGCAGAGAAGTGGCAGATGAGGTTTTACACTGATAAATGCAAGGTTATGCAACATGAGAAAAAACCGATACATGATCACATGCTAAATGGAAAAAAAACAACTGGGTAAAAGTACATAGATAAGGACTTGGGAATCTCTGGTGGACTAGTAAACTTCTCTTGTAATCAGCCAGTATTCAGGCAGCAGCAAAGGCTAATAGGATCATGGTTGTATTAAAAGGGGCACAGATGCACATGATGGAACCTTATTCTCCCATTATACAAGTCTCTGCGGTTTATGAACCACCCATGAATAATGTGATACAGTGTTGGCACCATTCACAGGAAAAACATTGTATCGCTTGAACATTGAGGGCAACAAAAATAATAAAAGGACTGGTGGACTGCAAACCCGAAAGATTATCCGCCGCAAGGTTATGTTATTTAGTTTAGAGAAAAGGCTTCGAGGGACATAAATATATGTTTAAATATATACAGGCCAATATAGAGATCTTGCTAAAGATTATTTATACCCAGGACTGTAACTAATAACAAGGGGGCTCCTCTACTTCTTCATGAAAGAAGTAACTACATAAACCATAGAAAAGGTATTCTTTATTGTTAGAGCGGTTGAGACTTGGAACTCTCTGCCAGAGGAAATTTTTCATGATGAATTCACTAACAGAGTTCAAGAAGGGCTTGATGCATTTCTGGAGTGTGATAATATAACAAGTTATAGTGACTAGGATTCTGACGAATAATGTCTGGATACATTTCTAGAATGTATAATATAACAAGTTATCAGGACTCAGGCAATCTTGAAAGGTCCGTATACATTATCTAGATGTAATATAACAAGTTATAGTGACTGGATTCTGGAGAGGGTCCGTTGATCCAGGGATTTATTATGATTGCCAGATTGGAGTCGGGAAGAAATTTTTTCCCTAACATGAGGCCAATTGGCTTCTACCTCATGGTTTTTTTTACCTTCCTCTGGATCAACACTTTAACACTTTGGCAACACTTTAGAAAAACTTTAGCAAAATAGGCTGAACTGGATGGACGTATGTCTTTTTTCAGCCTGACAAACTATGTAGCTATATGTAACTATGTAACTATGTAAATTCCATTCCATTTTATAAATGTACTATATGTATAAAATAAAGGCATTAAAATGGAAGAAGGCATGCATCTAGACAGAAATGGGTTGTATTTATATATACAATTTGACTTAATGAAAACGTGTGACATCCCCTGTCATGTCTGTTTTGGGAAATACTTGTATTCCCTATTAGTGTTGAGCGATTATTATCGACAAAGTTGAAATCGGCACAGTTTTTATGTTGATCGAAATTTTTAGGTATTGCGATAATTTAGGTTAAAATCTGTGCATCATCTATAAATATCGTGCCACTTTCGGTGTTTCCTGTCATTTTGGCGGCCAGGAAATCAGCTTACAGAATAGAGCAGGGTGAGATGTCTGTGCGACGTCATGACTGGGATGTGTATGGTTGCGATTGGCTGGAAATCACATGACCTCGTTTTACATAGAAAGCCTTCCTGTTCATGACAGTGTCTCCCCAGCGTCTCATAGCAGTAGGACGTGCGCTCTGCCTGTGTCCAAAAGCTCGCGACATTATTCTATTTCTTCACAGAAAAGCTCTACTGTTAGCTGTGATCTAACAACTTAGTTAGTCAGAGATTGGGGAAAATTTTATGTAGTTAGGTAGAGAATTTTAAAGGGGCATCTACCGCTGTAAAGTCACGGGGAGGAGCGGAGGGGGGGCCCCCGCGGACAAAAACAGACAAGCTCTATAAAGAATACTGGATAAAGTTCACCAAGACTTATTGTAGACATTGCACTGCAATAGCTTTATTATTAACAGTTTTCTATTTAAATATTTCCTGGATTTTGGGGAGCCTGAACTTGTATTAGGATACACATCTTTCTAGTAACTGCAGGTCTCTTTGTTAGGTGCAAAACTCACTTTTATTATCAGTATAATATCAGATAGGTGTTCTTTTTCAATTTTGCCCATTCCAGCTTTGTTAATTTTTAGCCACCTTTCAGTTAAATTTGAAAACCAGCAATTTTGTAGTCAGCACAGGTTGATAGGTGCCAAAAAAACCTTTTATTATCCGAATACATTTCGATATGTGTTTTTTCACTTTGGCGCAGCACAGCTTTGTTCATTGAGGCACCTTGCACTTAAATGTAAATACAGCAATTTTGTAGTCCCCACAGGTGAATTGAAAGGTGCCAAAAATACCTTGTATTATTTGAATACATTACAGATACTTTGTTTTTTTACTTTGGCACACTACAGCTTTGTTCATTGAGGCACCTTGCACTTAAATGTGAATACAGAAATTTTTAATTCACAACAGTTGAATTGAAATGTGCCAAAATTACCTTGTATTATCCGAAAAACATTTAGATACGTGCTTTTTCACTTCGGCGCAGGCCAGCTTTGTTGATAGATCTACTTTGCAGTTAAATTTGAATCCAGCAATTTTGTTTGGATTTTAGGGATTTGAGAATAGCTGTGATTTGCCGTCTTTTAATAAGAGATTTCCCCAAAAAATTTTCCCCATCCCTTCTCAAATTTTTATATTTCTAAACATGGAGCGAAATGCAGGTGGTAAGCGAGCAAAGAGGGGGGTAGGACATGGAGGTAGAGGTATGAGAGAAGGTGCTCTTCAGTGCTGGCGACAACACGCAAAGCCAGCGGATCGGGGTTTCAGGGACCATCAGGCCTGTCATCGCTGGGTTTAGGGCCCCGTGAATCTCAGTAATGAACAGCGTCGCCAATTGTCCTTCAGTGGTTAATGTAACCTGCATCCAGCAGTCTTACCTCCTCCTCCCCCCCAGTCACGGCCCCAAATGTCGTCATCAGCATCATCAGCATCCCTTTCCCAAAATGAAGCAGCCCAAATGTCAATCGTGTACCCACCCCTGTGGATAATCCATTTTCTGAAGGGCCTTTTGATGACAAAAAGCGGTAGGGTCAGAAGGCATGTCAAAATAACAATAGGCCAAAGAGGATGAATTACTCTGCTCAGACTCCAAGATACAGATGCCAACAGAGGAGGAGAAGGAAGACGGTCAATTGGCAAAAAACCGGGCGGTCGGCAACGCCTTGCAGTCCCTCTTGCTTGTAGCCCGCAGCTCCTGGATGCAGAATGTCAGGACGACGAAGTCACCTGTGTTGATGATGGTGATGATGACGCTGATATAATTCCGCCAGCCACGGTCAGCGCAAACCCCGCTCCTCGCTTATCGCCGTCAAAAAGGTCCAGGACCCCCAAGCCTGGGCCTTCTTTGAGCAAGCCTTGATTCACCCAGTGATGTCATAAGCCGCCTTTGCCTAAACGCATAAGTAGAGGCAAAAACCTTAGGTGGTTAACCACACCAACATGTCTATTTCCCATGCAGCGAATGCATGAGTTGACATGGAGGCAACACTTGGCCAAAAAAGGTCGGGACCGACGCTGGGCCCCCAACCACTGTCACACCCTTGTCCCCACCTCCTCCGCCACCCCCAAGCGTTCCTCAGCTGCCCATGTCTTCAGATCATGATCAGGGATCAGCCTCCGCTTCAGCCTCCACCATCGCCCGAATACCACCAGCACCACCAAAGACCCATCCTACACCTTCTCCTTCCGCCAGTTTGACGACCTGCACGCCGTACAGCGGCCAGTCTAGCAGCCAGCCTTCTGTCTTCCAGGTTTGGGAGCAGAAGAAACACTTTAACCCGAACAAATCCCAAAGCCAAAAGCCTGAATGTCGGCATTGCCAGGCTTTTGGCCTTGGAAATGTTGCCTTTCCGTCTCGTGGACACAGATGGATTCCGCCAATCAAAGGCCCTTGCCCGCCCCCAATGCCAGATGCCGAGCAGGCATTTCTTTGCCCAGAAAAGCCGTCCTGCCTGGCCAGTCACGTGTCATCTAAAATTTCAAGCGCGTTGTCTGCATCTGTGGCCGGAAAAGTCCATCTGACCACCGACACATGGACTAGTAACACGGCCAAGGCCATATATCTCTGTGACAGCTCACTGGGTGAGCTGGGTGGATGTCTCTGGGGGTGACTCTCAGGCTCGGCGCACGCTCTTCAAAACCGCAGGGATGGTGCAGGGCTCTTTCCCCCAAGGGCCTCTGGTGGCATTACGTGCCCCGAGAAACCAAGCCGGTTTGAAATTAATCTGTCATGGAGACCGTCCCCACACAGCTCAGGAGCTGTGGCGGCTCTCTCCGCAACGAGAACCGAGCGCTGGCTGGGTGACAAGAACCTTGTGCCAGGCAAGGTATATGCGATAACGGCGAAATCTGCTGGCCGCTCTTAAGATCGGTAGGGTGGAGCACATCCCTTGCCTGGCACATGTCATGAACCTGGTCGTCCAGAATTTTCTAAAGAGCTACCCGGGTCTGGACTGCCTGCTGAAAAAGGCTCAAGGTCTGAGTTCGCACTTCCGCCGTTCGCACCCTGTTCGTCCGCCGGCTGGTTTTCGGTCAGCTCGGCCTCCCGTCAAAGTCTCTTGTTGGTTTAAAAACCC
>JAODAL010064148.1:0-18878 GCA_025379985.1 Phyllomedusa bahiana
CAATTATATGGCAGCCAGGGACAGTAAAAAAGTTAAAAAAAAAAAAGTTAATGACTCACCCGTATCACCACGCTGCCGCTCCGCAGCCTCTTCACTTCGTTCACTCTTGGAGCGGATGCGCCGTTCTTTACTATCATCCCGGAGACCCACTCGACAGACACTGCAGAGAGCCGGTGGCCGCCGGAGCAGGCAGCTCTCGATGATTCGGCAAACTCGCGACACATCACGCGCCTGCCCCGCGAGCCACTCCTGTAGCAGAGCAGACTGGAAACGGTAGAATCCCAAGCATGCTCAGCCCTCGGCTGCTGCTTGCACCGGCCGCGGATGCAGGGCGGCTGCCGGTGTCTGTATTGCGTCGCATGCTGCGGTTTCAAGTGCACCCGGCCGTGCAGTCCCCCCACATCGTGGGCGAGGGGGGCCTTCGGCCCCCTGCCACCAAGGGTCCCTTCCCGCTGATTGGCGACCATATGCGCCCCTGCGCGTAGGCTGCGCCCCACAGTACCCGGTTGGCACCAGTGCGCAACTCGCGGGGCCGCCGGGGGTCGGACACACCGTCCTCCTCGGTCCGGGGGGCGCGGGCGGCGGGGGCGGGGGGGGAGGGGGGGGTCTCATCCGAGCCGGCCTTGCGGCCAACCGACGCCACGGCCCGCCGGGCAAAATCGCCCGGTTTGAGCCCTATAGCATTCAGTCCGCGGCCGGCGTTACTGCCAAAGAGGCGGTTTCCCAAATACATCCTCCTTCTCAGGACTTGGAGAGTTCATACTCAACACAGTAATAGCGTTTTACTTGCTACCGGTTTCATCCTTGAGGCGTAAAGTTTTCTCGAGTGTCACATTGTGTTCTTTGGAGAGGCGAATGTATGGGTTATAATCACAATTCTAAGCTTGGTGTAAAATCTGCCTGTCGCTGCTATTCCACGAGCCCCCTGCGAACCGCCACCCACACACAATTGTGTTCCCATGTGTGCGTTGTGATTACGTGGAGTAGTCAAAATGGGTAAGGGGTTCATCGGTCCTTTCCATCCCCCGGTTATGGGGAGTAACAAGTATAATCCGTCAGCGAGTATCCAGAGAGTTTACACATCATTTCTAGGCAGAGCGAACGCTGTCGACAAGGCACACATTTAGGGGACAGGATACGGTATTTGTGAATAAATATGTGTGAGTTGTTGGGGATCTTATCACCATATCATTGATATTCTACGCAGACAATAATTCAGAGTAAAACCACTCGCTCGAAGACTAGGTGTTCTTCTAGAGGCGGTCTCTACGCGTGTTCTATCACATCTGTGTCACGTGAGACTGCTTATTATTATCTGCTGTACTCTTCCGCAGTAAATCCTGCCTCGGTGCGCACGGACATTACAAATATGCAGATTCTAAGATCGATTGCAGAGGAATACAGCGATCGGATATATATGGTGGACGGATAACTATGTTCAGGCCGTGAGAGAATCTTCTCTCCCTGGCTCAAACTAGGCGCCGGCCCTGGAGACCCAAGCACAGGGTGCCCCTACAGTATAACCTCTCCCGAGTGAGTGTATGACCCTTTAGGGTCACACTTTATCGGGCATTCACTCCGCAATTTTCTGGTAACGGGAAGAAACATGACTTTTGCAGGTCACTTTGACAGAAATGGTGCGTAGCGCAGTTTAAAGAGTCTGGTAACTTAGCTCCGGAGGGCGGCCTTGAGGGGACGTCTTAGACGACAGAAATAGTTGCGACCCGTATCTGAAAGGGACACGCTGGAGAAAATATTCTCGCTGTTGGATGGGGCCCAAGGGGATTTAACCAAAGTGTGGCACCTGCGAAGATTACTTCTTCACGACGGCCGCAAAGACAGGTTGAGACCCTCATACATTAATCTAATGCGCACCAAAACTATAAGAATGCGAATGACAGACATACATGCGGCGAGAGACGCCTGGTGGCTATCAGGCCTTCCTTGTAATAGCTACTAAGAGACCAGTTCTCATTGCTGGGGAGCAGTTACTATAAATCTCTCATACGGGAAAATTGCAGAGAATCGACCCCGAAAGACGCTGACCTGACGTTTTACCAGTGTCTACTTAGCCGCTCTAAAGCACAGTGGAAGAGGAACCGTGCCCGTAGGGTAAAGGCTGTGAGTAAGATCTACCCAACAAGCCAGAGATACCGGGGCGCAGAGTCTTCTTCAACAGATTAGTCCAGGCCTTTACGAGCTAGAGTTGACAGAACTTTGGGCTTGAGGTCTCCCAATGAAGGCAAACGAGCACAAATCTGCCAGAATGACTTCGGCTTCCCACATCACCCCCAATCAGATCCTCCACAGCGGGGCCCTACCGCCAAGCGAGGACCACCACGGTGGGCAGAGTTATAGGGAGGCCCCTCTGCTGTGGCTTGTCACAGTAATGGCCCAGCAATCGCCAGAGAGTGGTCGCGCACGTGTAAGGGCCTAGAGCCGTGTTAAACTACCAAACCACCCATCGCCACACAGTATCTCGCGGGTCGACCCCTGTGGCGTGCAACGAAAACATAAGCCAATGACACGAGGAGTACGATCTTTACCCAAGTAGCTCCTGTCTACATGGCGAAGACCAGAACTAGAAGGCAGAAAGGTGCACTGTCCCTAGTTGATACTGGTTCAGAGTGTACCCTGATGGCCCTTAGAGTTCTTTTGAGACGAACCACGTCGGGTCACATGTATGGCGGCGCAAGATGGCAGCATCATTAGGCATGCACGGCAGCCACAATGGTGAGGCTGGCTGTACAAGGATAGTTTGGATGCCAGTCACAACCATCTTTAGAGTACACAAATACATTGGCATAAGAGAGAGTTATGCTGGTTGACCACCCATCCAAGATGGGAGTGTAATAGTGATTCTCTGGTGGCATGAACGTGCTCCGAGACCAGGGATCTCCACCTCTATGCCAAAGAGGGGCCAAATTATTGGCTAGCGAGCCAGCCAACGCCACCGGCCCACTACAGAAGGTCCTACGACAGAATGGTGAGCAGCTGCAGTCTGGTCAGTAAGAGCTCCCACATCCTTCGACCCACCGCGCGGGCACGTGTGAAGGTGTCAGCGAGTGCCCCGATCAAGATCCTGCAACGACATCGAAAAAATATTGATGCTTCCGTGTGAACCCAGACGGAAGTGGAAATAGGGCCTGGAGATACGCTTGGATTGAACCAAGTCTCTGTCGGGATATTCGACTCCTGACCTTGAAAAAAAAACTCCCAGACCGTTACCCTGTCTCACTGACTCTATCTGGACCTTTGGACCCTCCAGTGCTGACAACACTTGTTAGGTCCTTCTGTTTGTCCACAGCCTTTGCCCTGGACATCATGTTGCTTCCACCCCGGGGACTTCCAATTCTAAGCCAGCCGTTGAAACTTCCTCCATGTGAGGTTATTGTCCTTGCAAATAATCTATGCTCCTGTCCAGTTTGCTGTCTAACCGTTTATGCTATTGTGCTTATTGAGCGACCTTCTGCTTCCTTACCGACTCACGCTTCCTACCACGCTCCTGCGAACACGTGAACATACGCCCGCTTACGTTACCGGCGAACCCTTAGCTTACCGACAAACGCATGCGGTGAGCCTGCTCCTCGCAAAGACTGACATCGCTCGCACGTTACCGGACCCTGCTTACCGAGTACGCTTCCTGCTGCTCCTCGAAGACATGACATCGCCCGCACGTACGACCTCTGGCTTGTCGAAGCGCCTCCTTCAGAGTGGAGTGACTTTTAGATCTCCAACCTAAGACTCTAACCACTCCAAACTCGTGACAGAAACCCTCACCCAAAATAGAGTCTGCGTTGTGAACCACCCTGAGGGCAACAAGTGCGTCGAGCTTCAGGAATTATGTGCCACTTTATCAGGACAACACTTTTTCAAATTGCAAACCCTGCGTGTGCTTTCTCACAAAAGGAAAGTAATTGAGCTTCAAGGCAACTCCTTTGCAGTTTGCGTAACCGCGGCTCAGATCAAATGCCACGCATGCCGTCTGCCTCTGAGAGCGAACGTATAACGGGGATCCGCCACCCATTACCGAGGATTCTTCTGAACCTATGCGAATTTTATTTCCAGATGCAGCGCTGCCCTTTCACCAGTGATATAAACAGAGGCTATTTATTATCATCTTCTGACAGAATGAAGCTCTTGCATGGGCCTCACACTTATGTCTTGAATAGACTGTGACCTACTAATGATTATAGATGACTTTACACTGCTATTACCAACGTGTTTGATGTACCCCACATTCGTTAGAGTCGCCACAGCTGAGGCAAATTAAGCCATAATACTTACTGCCAAGTGCGTCTGAGATCTCACGTTTGCTGACGTACACAGCAAATTTCGTCGCTGAGGTCAGCTGACCCACCACATGGAATCACAGCAGCCCAGAAAGTACAATTTACGACGTAGGATTACAATCTCAGAACTGGCGTGAAGACTGAGCTTAGCCAGAGTTGAGGCCCCCCTGATAATATTTTGCACGATTTTCGTTCATGTGCATCAGAAATTGATCAGAGCTTGCTGAGAACGTAGAAGGGAAAGACTGCGGATGTTCGACCCAAAACAGTCCCAACCTACTCCTTTAGCCAAATCTAAGCCTTGAACACACAAGCAAAGGCCTGAAACCTACACCTGACCTAACTGCAGAATATGATCGCTTTGTCCGAAAACCGCTTACTGCAGCAGAAAAATGTAGAGGCGCCCGCGAACAGAAAAATTGTGCTCTATTTGTGGGAGGGCTCTAGACCATTTATGCCATATATCTGTCCCAACAGATCAGAGGACTATAGCCTCACAAGTGCCCAGCAAGAAAGCCAATTCTTGATCTTCTAACTTGCAGACGTATTCTGGTTGTGCAGACCATCACATCCGTGCCTTCGTAGATCAAAGACAAATACTACTACACCCATCCTCGGCAATTTCATCATCCCTATCCAAGTCATCATTTGGGAGCCATAAAATCGCAATGTGTCAGCCATGTTGGATTCCGGTGCAGGAGGAAATTTCAATGGCTTACAATTTGCACTTGATAATAACCATCGCGAACCGAGAGACAAAATCCCACACCAAATTGATATGGAAACTGTTGACTGGATCACCTTTACCATCTGACCTAACTCATGATACAAAGCTGAACTGGGAATCCATACTTGCACCTAATCATCCTGAAACAATAACGTATTCATATCATCTTCCTCCCAAGTTCCCTAGTAAATTTTAGGATTCCATGGTTTGCCTATCCATAACCCTTCTCTCAACTGGGAATCAAGTAACTGTTACTTTCCTGAATCCCTTCTGAGTACTGCAAGAAACAATTTTCATCCACAAAGTCATCTGTTATAGAACAACATTTCACAATTCCAAGATTTCTCAGCAGATACTTGTATAATTTACCCCTCAGTATCAACAGTTCAGCCGAGAGTCTGAGTAAAAGCGGAAACAGCTGATCAATTTACCCCACTCCACCGCGTCCTTTATGAATTGTCCCATTCCGAGTTGCTTCCTGGAGCCACCCAATTCTTCTTGGTGCCGAATTTACAAACCTCTCGGAACCCGGAATTAAAAGTACTCACACGGAATACTTAGATGAGCAATCTCTTAAAGAAAGGCTTCATTCGACCTTCCTCATCCCCGAGCTGGGGCATCCCAATTGTTCTTTGTAGAAAAGAAAGACTCAACCCTGCGGCCATTTATTGACTACAGAGAGAACTAATCGTGTCTTATCTCTTCAATTTATTCCCGATTGCTGGAAAGACTCCGTTCAGTGCCAATATTTTTACCAAACTGGATTTAAGATGGGCCTACAATCTCATACGCATTCGTCCAGAGATGATGGAAGACTGCCTTTAGAACCAAGATAATGGACATTTTTGAATACTCTATTTATGCATTTGGCGCAATTGACTCCCGCAACTTCACACTCATTAATGATGTTTTCGCGAGACTTCTAGATCAATTTGTGTGTGTACCTCGATGACTATTCTTTATATTTCAGATACTTCTGGAGAATCATCGAGTGCAGCGCATGGTTCAGATCAAGTCCTGGTAACGACTACAGGATAATAATCGGGTATATCAAACTGCAAAAATGTGGAGTTTGAACAAACTAAAATTCTCAATTCTCTTGGATATATCATCTCCCCAGAAGCGATCAAGTATGGATCCCAGTAAAATCAAAGCTCGTGGTGGAATGGCCCACAACCAATGAAACTGAAGGATGATTCAGCGATTTATTGGGTTTCAAATTTTTACAGAGATTCATAAACAGACTTTTCCAAGATTTCCTCTTGCCAATCACCTACTGCTCACAAAGAAAACAAAGGCGTTCTCACTGGCTCCCCACACAAGCAGATGCGTAGCCTTCAACAACATTAACAGACTACTTTACTTCCGCTCCCATATGTTTTTGTCCATCAAATCCTGAGTTTACCTTGCTCATTTGAGTCTTCCAGTAGGGACGCCCTCCGACTCTGCTGTTGGAGCGGTCCTCGTCTCAACGAGTTTAGAGCGACAAAATGCAACTTCATCCATTGCATTTTCTTCTCATCACCATGTCATTCTGCAGAACAGAAACCTATGACATGTAGGGAATAAAAGAACAGTTAAGCCATCTAAAGTTGCCCTTCTCGCGAATGCGGAGACAATCTTTTGGAAGGTGCCAATCCATAATTGTACCTTAACGGACCACCAAACAATTTAGAGTTTTCATCCATACAAGCTAAGCGAGAGTTATCGGACAAGACATGGCGGCACGGTCGCGCGTTATTTTTCTCCAGACATTTAATTCTCATCCATTTCTTATCGCGACACAGGTTCAATAAACTGGCAAAGGCATGAATGCTTCTGCGTCCAGGATCTCTAGCGCTGAACCCACAGGAGAGAGTCTAAAACAGACAGTCCACTATTTTGCTCGCCAAAATTATTGTCTAGGAATACTTGACCTCTAAAGAACTTTCAACAAGGGTGACACGAGATGATACCAAATATGACCCATTCTGCCTTAACCATGCCTTCTCGACAGGATGTGGTCTTTTTTACAAAGATGGATTATGGACGGCAGAGGACATAGGTTATTTGACCTGAATCCGCACGACATGAAGTCCCAATTAATCCAGATGCGAAACTTGCACGGTCATCTTGGAGGTCCTCGAAACTATATGACTACTGGCTTCGTATCAGTTTCTGGTTGGCCTAATAGAGCGCGGTAAGAAATAATGTTAAAACGTAGTCTCCTCTTGCTTAACATGATGCACGAAACAAGGTACCTCGATCTCTCCTCTAGGTTTACTTCTTCAACCGCTTCCATATCCCATCCAGACCCTGGGGAACACATTTCTATGGATTTCATTGCGTGGATCTCTTCCCCATCTAAGGAAATGACTACCATCCATTGTTTGTTTGGAACCGATCTTACTAAATGTGCCCATTACATACCAACTAGAGAATCCCTAACTGCTGAAAAAACTGCAGAATTGAAGGTCAACGGAAAATCTTTCAGGCCTGCATGGTATTCCTGACAATGTATAGTTTCAGATACGACAGGTGTACAATTCACCAACCACGAACTTTCTTTGAAATAACTTCTGTAGACAAGCCTAAGGAGTCCACTGTTAAATCTCTCTACCGCTTTATCCCCAATTCTAATGGCCAACTGAAAGGACTAATCAAACTTGCAACAATACCTGCGTTGTTTTATTTCTACCTCCAGGATGACTGGGTGGACCTATTGCCAACCTGCAGAGTTTTGACTACAACAATGCCAAACATAAGCACTACATCCACAAAGCCCGTCATTATGCTACAACTTTGGTACATCGAGTCTTTATATTCTAATCACCAACTAAGTACACCTATTCCTGCTGTTACCCACAGATTAAACTAAAATTGAAAGAAATCTCAGAAAAAACCCAAAAGAGAATCCTACAGGAAGCTCAAGAAGAATAAGTAAAAACTACAGCAATAGCGAACATCTCAAGCTTCCCCCTACAACTTTCAAATGGGTGATAAGAGTGTTTGCGCTTTCTACTAAAGAAATCTAAAAACTCCATTCCATCTCCAAAATGGGTACAAAATTCATATGACCTTTCCAGATTTTGTCACAAATTAATACCAAGTGGCTTTCCGCTAAAACTTCCCTACAAATCTTAAATCCATCCATGTGTTCCCGTGCGCAATACTTCAAGCCATTCAACGAAAATCCTTTCTTCTCAGGAAGAAATCAGCCCACCTCTCCTGCACCAAGTTAAAATTCAAGGAGCAGGAATGAAACATGGTGGAAAAAAAATTTTTGGACTCAAGAATTTTCAGAAGCCCAATTGCAATATCTTGGCAATGGAAGGGCTATGGACCAGAGGGGGGAAAAATTCATGAGGACCAAAATAATGTCTTCATAGCTCCCTAGGCTTACAAAGGCCTTTCTCAGAACATCTCCCGAAAAACCTATCCCCATAGATTCCAGAGAGGCCAGTCCAGAATAAGGACTGGGGACTAAGTCGGGAGATTCGATCTCCTGACCCATTGAAATCCCAGACCGTTACCCTGCTCACTAGAGCTATCAGTGATCCTTTATGGGACACAGCTCCAGTGCTGAAACCTTGATTCTCAGGTCACCTTTAGATTTCCAGAGCCTTGCCCTGTGCACATCATTTGCTGCCACCCCTGCGACATTCCTATTTAAGCCAGCCTGGAACTTCTCCATGTGAGGTCTATTGTGCCTTGCTATATCTTGCTCTTGTCCAGTTTGCTGTCCTACCTGTTTATGCTATTGTGCTTTGACCTTCTGCTTTCCTCTACCGATGAGACTAACGCTTCCTGCCTGCTCCTCGAACACCTGACATCGGCGCCCTCACTTTACCCAGACCTCTGGGCTTACCGATACTAACGGCCTCTGCTGTCCCTGCTCTCGAAGACTGCAGCATCGGCGCCCGCACGTAACCAAATCCTCTTGGCTTACCGACTACTCTGTCCTTCCTGCTCCTCACAAGAAGACTGACACATCGCGCCCGCCCGTACCGACCCTAGGCTTGTCACGCCTACGCTTCCTTCAGGTGGGTGCCCTATACGTCCATTGAACCAAACTAAGCACTCTCCATAACCAGCCTCCATGAATCGTGACACAGTCCTCACAGGAAGACAGTCACAGAACCGACCACTGTATGCTCGGGCCCTTCGCCACTGTGGAGGGATGTGTTACCTGTGAGATGACCATCAACTCAAGGACAAGCGAAGATGACTAATTCCTGCCAAATACCCCTACACTAGCCGAAGTCCAATGTTCCTGGAAGAAGAAATCTCCCCGACGAGAGGACGACACCGCTATGTGCCCGACAGATGTCGGCCTGGACCTAATGTCAGTGGCGTACCAGAAGGGCCTAGCCTCCCGAACGGCGGAATGGAAATGGCCAAGTGATTATGGCTCCATAATGGAATTGACCGCAGGACCCTACTCCAGGAGCAACAACAAAGCTGCTGAAGAATACCCCTCTGGAAATTCCAGGAGGCGTTCTCGAGACACATAATGCTAAAGACTTCCGGGTGTGCTATCTACAATCGAGCATAAATCACCCACAAGGCGATGCCCACCCATCAGAAGCGAACGGTTCCGACCAATCCCTCCCCAAAATGTACCAGGAAGTGCAAAGCACACATGGTGGCCACATGCTGGAAAACGGGTGATTTCATCAAGTAGTCAACATCCCTGGGCCTCAGTGTTTGGATGCGAACAAAAAAATGGTCAGTTTCAGGTTCCTGCGTAGACTAGAAGGGAAGCTAATCCCAGACCATTCCGATGATGTCTACCCTCCCGTGGATCTTGAAGAGTCGCTGTCACGCTCTAGGCCATAGCACACATGTCCCTTCTCAGCAGTTCTCTTTCGTACCGCTTAGACCTCGTCCAGGGATCCTGGCAGTACTCACGTCTCGGGCTGTAGAAGGAAAGGGCAGAAGACAGGTCTTTCTCATTTCTGCCTATGGGTACCTACTACGAGTTCAATACGTACAATGTCCGTTTGTGGGCTTTCCCAACCGCCCCCGGTACATTTCAGGGATGCATTCGGGGGGGAACACCTGTCAATGCGGATCTTAACTTTGTCGAGTCGCTGCTGATCTACCTGGACGGATGTGTGAGAGTCAGTATCGAGAATTCCCGTTATCGAGACGAACCATCTTCAGAAACTGCGAGGCAGCGCTTGCTGGAACGACTACAGACCCAGTGGGGCTTAAGATCACGCCAAAGAAGTGCCAGGCTCTTCCGCAGCGAAAAGAGATACTTGGGGCATGTGGTCACTTTGGAAGCGGTCGTACACAGCCGGCCACCCTAATACAGTGTGGAGAAGGCAGTCAAAACTGCCCCCCCCCTCTGTCCGTGTACACTACGAGAGGTCGCAGGCATTCCTGTGACTGGCTGGGTCTATTACCGAAGGTCTTATACCCCGTCTTCGCTCATCCTGCAGGCGGCCCCTTAAATGAGTTACATATGGGACTACTCTAGGGGGTCCAAGAATCGCGCCCTATTGAGTGGGGCGACCTCAGCGCCAACGAGGCATTTGAAAGCGGTCGAAAGAGGCGTGACCAGTGGCTCAATTCTCTGGCCTACTGCGCTGTTACGACACCCCCTTTTTGCTGTAAAACCGACGAGCTACAGTCTACATGGTTCGGGGCTTGTGCTGTCCCAAGTCCAGTAGAAGGGCAGAGGAGAGTATTGGCCTATTAGCGCCAGTTGGATCCTATGCGTGGGATCAGAGCGGCAGCTCCTGACAATTCATAGCTCCTTAAGTTGGCTAACACGTTTAACTTCCCTGAGGCGTGGGCCATGACTGTAAACGGATCGCGCCAGAGTACCTGACAGGTGGCAGAGCTTAGACTGTCAATTAACAATGACAACAACCAAAGGACTGCATCTTGGCGGATCCAGTCGGGTCCCAGTTCAGACTACCACCTGCAGCATTTGAATGAAGAATTAAGCAGAGGACACTTCGAAATGCCCCGACTTTTAGCCAGTTCCCCTGCGTTCCTAGGACGCTCGCACACTCCAAGTGGGTGGAGCGTCTGGATGCCGATGGATGTTGGGAAAACGACAGAGTCCGCAGTTGCTGAAATGGTGTCACAGGATGGTTGCCCAGATTTACAGTATATAAAGAGCCGCGGGTGCGTCCAGTCTCGAGTCTGGCCCCGACCCAGCAGTGAGCAGGCACAGGCTGACTCAGGAGGGGCAAAAGCGTCTTGAAGCAGTGGGATAAGCCAGAGTCTTTCCAAGGTCTCTGGTGCCGGACCATCTAACTTACAATCGGAGCTTGACAGCAACAGACAACAGAATGTATATCCCCATGTCATTAGAGAGGACCAAGGGCTAGCTCGGAAGCCCATGAGATTATAGGCCCCGTTTTGGGGAGTGACAAAACCAATAAAGTGGCATCAACGACTGTGCTACTGCCTGACTTGGTTAAGCATGGAGTGTTCTGAAGCGTGCCTTCAAGTGTCGTAGCCTGTGGGTTAAAATAAGAGCCCACTGAACAGCGGGCTCCCGCTTCCTACCACTACCGGACACTCTCGCGCCCCTAAGCTCCGGATGATTAGACTATGTTCACCGATGGGTAATCCCGCTCTCGGGCATTCGTACAGTGTTGGTCATACAGACCATTTCCACTAAGTATGCTGTGGCTTGTACCCACTAGGGGATGCAGACTGCAGAGTCTGCTGAGCGTGAAGGCGCGTCTGCAGCACTTATACAGGTGTTTTAGGGTGTCCCCACAGAGGATTACATTCCGACCAAGGGTGCGTGTTTCCACAGGGGCTATAATGATGCCGTAACTGTACACAGTTGTATTGGATTGAGCGTTCCCGTACTACTCCGATATCATCCGCAGGGGACAACATGGAGCTTGTGAGCTGGCTTAACCGCACCCTTATCTAATGCGCCGGACTGTAGAGGTCGACAAGCCAGAATGCTAGGCGAGACCTGAGTACCTGCTCTGTCAGCTCTGATGTGTATGTGCACTATAACACTAGGTGTGCACAAGTACCCACGGGCTACTCACCATCACATGCTTCGATTTTCGGATACCGGGTCGAGAGATTGAGGATCCATACACATGTCCCAGGTCGAACAGCACACCACACCGCAACCAGTACCACGGACCTGGGGCCCCAGGACAAGCACCGCCGCCGACCGGACATGGTGCACAAGGTTGTTGGAGAGCTCGTCTGAAACAAGTGCTGCATCCCCTAACCATCGCAGCCTGTCGCATAGAGAGAGCATTTTGCCCCCATGTGATCGTGTCCAGGTCAGATATAGAGGCCATCGGGGAATTGGATGGATGTGGGAGCGTTCCATATGTCGGTCAAGAGAAGGGGTGGACCCTGCCATCCCCAACTCTACGAGGTATAGCCGAATCACAGGTTGTCCAGAGGACAGGGAGAGCGGAACTCGTCCCATAACAGACGAGCCAAACGCAAGATAGAGAGAGTGAGAGAACTCCTGGACGGGAGAGACAAGTCACCAGGACAGAGAGGACTGTCTGCAGCCGGATCACTCCCACTTCAGTCCCACAAGGACTAGCACCGGTTAGGACAGGAAGAATTGCCGGCCATTCTTTAAGGTCACCGCAGTGAGATGCTTGCACGCCAAACGCGGGAGCACAGAAGTGAGAAGGCCCTGAAAATTAGCGTTTAGATATTTAGGTTTCGTATACAGGCCAAAGGCAGGGTTTCCCAAATACAATCCTCCTGCTCAGGACTTGGAGATATTTGGATATCGCACCGTTAGTTACTTGAACCGGTTCATCTGCGAAAGGGAACGTTCTTTGTGTCACAAGTGCTTGTTTAGGGAGGAAGTAGTGGATAAAGTTGCCCTTACACCCAGCAGGAGTACACTTCCTGGCGCGCGCTGTGCCGCACAGGGTGCCCAGCATACTTATTTGTAAGATTTGTGTTTGGAGGGGATCTGCGTTCACCATCTGTTCCAGAAAAATTCAGAAAACAAACCATTGCTGATCTGGCGGCTGTTGGCAGTCGTCGCTTTTCTCCTTTGCCGTGTACTTCGCTGTGTTCCGGTTACACCTGCCCTCGGTCTTGCTCACGCATACAATGCCGTTATACATTTTGACCATGAGACCGAAGCGACACACACCTTGGGCAATGATTCAACAGTACCTCGCCATTGCTAAGCTTCAAGCAGGATGCAAACATTAAACAGCTGGACATGTGCAAGTTAAGAGATGCTCTCACTTAGTTAATTTTAAAAAGATTCAATACATTTTATTTTCATCCTGAGATTTCAACCAAAAGCCAAATATTCCTACCTTTTTGTCATAGTGTATGTATGTATCTATGCTTTAAGTATGTTATCAGTGATGTGAGAGCTCCATGAAGACTTTTGGTTATGTGATAGGTGCAGTTAAATACACCACATAGGAGTCTAAAGCTCGGCGATGAGGAGAGAATATCTCTGTAATACATATGTAAAACTCTGAACAGCAATAGACACAGAAACCTGCCGTTTACTTGAGTCCCACACGAGTAAGGAGCTGCAATGGAGGGTTCGGTGGGGTGAGGAATTCAGACCTGGGAAAATTGAAGAAATGAAGTGGTCAGGAATCATCCACTAAAGGCGAGCAAAAGCGATTTGTAGCACCTGGCTCCTGCTAGATACTGGTCAGCAGTGTTTCTAGAGTATTGCTTTACCAAGTTTCAGTTCAATTCAATAAAGTTTTGTCGGCATAGTCAGCCGGATAAAGACTGTCATGGCGAGTCCAGAAGAGGGAGAAAGTGGAGTGCAGACACCAAGGCCCATTCCGGTGGAAGCCTTGTTAGATCATCTCCCTGCGTTTTGAGATGCGCAGTAATTTGTTATTGGAGGACTGAAAGGAGAGTCTACAAGGGGCAGCTTGCCTATGCAACATGGCTTTACATTGGAAAGCGGAGTTAGTGTTAAGCATTCTGAAGTGGGTGGCACAGAAGACAATAAATGAGAAATCTCGGCCCGGTCATAGAGAAAGACACTTGAGAGCTCAGATCTTCTATTTGGCCTGTGAAGATGGTGTACGGACATACAGTATGTTTCAGAGGCTGAGGGCCATGCTGAAGCAGATGTTGGAGCAACAGGTTTTCCATATCAATACAGAGCGCCCAGAGCCCTCGCGGCACATTTGTGCCTGGGTAAAAGAGGATGGGGCCTTGCATTCCTCCTGTGTAACTACTGAGCTAACTTATAGGATCTGTCACCAATTTTTTTTTTTACTTATTCTTACGCCAAGACACCCTGGGCAGGGAAACTGGAGGCTGGTCAGGAAAAGGCTATGATGTCAGATGTTAACACAGCCATAAAACGCCAGGTTATGCACTTGGGGAGGAAAATACCATCTTACATGACTACATGATACAATGGAAAAAGGGCTGGGTACAAGTTGACCAATGGAGAAGGACTTTGGACATCCTGGTGAGGAGACAGTTATCACTTAATGTAGCATCCATTGTCAGGCAAGCAGCTGCTAAGGCAAATAGGATCATGGGGTTCATTAAAAGATGAATATAGATAGCTCATAGGGAACATTATTCCCCCATTATACAAGTCACTGGTTAGACCACACATGGAATATTGTGTCATTTTTTGGCACCAGTGCACAGGAAAGACATTGTAGAGCTTGAACGGGTACAAAGGGCGGGCAACAAAAATAATAAAAGGACTGGGTGGACTACAGTACCCAAAAAGGGAATTAGAAAGGGTTTAGGGTTATTTAGTTTAGAGAAAAGACGCTTCGGGGGACATAAAAATATGTTTAAATACATAAAAGGTAAATATAGAGATCTCTCCCAAGATTTATTTATACCCAGGTGTATCTAGAACAAGGGGCACCCTCAAGTTTTTGGGGAAATTGAAATTTTTCTACATAAACATAGAAAGGGATTCTTTACTGAAAGGGAGCAGTGAGGACTGTGGAATTCTCTGCCAGAGGAAATTGTCATGGTGAATTCACTGACAGAGTTCAAAAAGGGTTTGGATGCATTTCTGGAGCGCAATAATATAACAGGTTATAGTGTCTAGGATTCTGATCCAGGGATTTTTCCGATTGCCAGATTGGAGTCAGGAAGGAATTTTTCCCTAAAATGAGGACAATTGGCTTCTACCTCATTGGGGTTTTTTGCCTTCCTCTGGATCAACACCTTAGCAAACAGCTGAAACTGGAGGGACTCTCATCTTTTTCGACCTTACAAACTATGAAACTATGAAACTGATCCATATTCTTTTCCTCGTAGCTATTTTTATTTTCTGATTGTAGATTTCTCAATTCGGCTATCTATATATGATTGTGGGGACAGCGTTTTTGCCTGCACTGCTTTAACAGCAGTCAGAGAGATACTTTACAGCAGCTTCATGCACATAGAAGCCTTAAGACTGACTCAGTCCCATTGACTTCTATAGGAGAGCTTTCTAGTCATGCTGTGTGACATGGGAAGAAGTCACTATGCAGGGGGGGTGAGAGGGGGAGCTTTGACAACTCCTATTGTGACAGGTGGATCCTCTGTCATCTATACACATTGGTGTCTCCTTTCAGTTTGACCTTGCTTTTATTGATAATGAGCACACTACTGAAAATCTCTCTACAGAACAGGAAGTGTTAGACTATTATTAAGCTTAGTGGCCAAAGTGAGAACTGCAGGACCTAAGAATTTTTTTAAAAAATATTGAAAGTGATATGTAAAATAAAAAAAAAAATAACCAGAAATTCCTAAAAAATGTGTGTAACAAAAAAAGTGAGTTTAACAATAAGTCATTTTTTGATGACACATTCCCTTTAATACATGTACAGTGCAGGATGCTTATCCATGGCCTCGAATTGAGGAGTCCTTGGCGGGTTCGGTTTTTCTTTTCTGTGGAGGGCCCGGTTCTTTTCCACCTTGGATCTCACTAGCAATTACCGGAAAGTGCCCACTGCTAAGGAAGATAAGGAGAAGACTGCCTTCATCACATCGATGGACCAATTTGGGGTTTTGAGGATGTCCTATGGATTGAGCAATGCAACTGCCACTTTCCAGCAATTTATGGAGCTGTGTCTCGGGGACTTGAATCATGATTTACCTTCTAACCTGCCTCAATGACATCATCATATACACAGCCACTATTGAAGAACATCTTAGTCATCTAGACCAGATCCTTAGGCACCTACCAGTAAAAGCACTGGAGTTGAAGCTGATGCCTCACAAATGTAATTTGTTTTGGAAAAATATTGAGTTCCTGGGGCATGTTGTTGTTGTTCTACATTGGGATTACAGCTTGTGGATGCTAAAGTAGAGTAGTTGCAGAAATTACTTATTCCATCTACCATCAATGACCTTGCCTTCCTCAGACTGTGTGGCTCATATCAGCGTATCATAAAAGATTTTACCAAGAGTGCAACATCACTGCATCAGTTGCTGCAGGAGCTGCTCCCAAGGAACCAGAAAAAAGTTGGCAGTGGAACAGGCTTTCCAAACTTTGAAAATGTCTCTGGCACCTATTCTGGCCTACATGGACTATCACCTGTCTACCTGCAGACCAGTAGAAGTTTTAAGCAATTGAGGGCCGCGCTCACCCTAATTCAAGAGGGCAAAGAGATAGGGGGCAATCTCCCCGAGTTGTAAGAGAATCCACAAGTCAACACTCAAATTAGGCTAACTGTGACTTGGACTGAAAAACATTGTATCCCAGTTTGTCACAAGCATTCCCGCTTAACCCAGGTTGGTCCTTGCGTGAGGCAACAGCACAAACAGTTGATGGCAGAGAAAGGAGTTGTTCTAGAACAGAGATTCCCAAACTCCATTCCTCACGCCCCACCAACAGGTCATGTGTTCTGGCTTTCCTTAGCAGGGCACACGTGATTTAATTATGCTGCACAGGTGACTTAATTATTGTCAGTGCATTCTGTGGGAGATCCTGAAAACATGACCTGTTGGTGGGGCGTGAGGACTGGAGTTTGTGAACCCCTGCACTAGAAGATACTTCTATTCTATAAATTAGATCCCATCGGGAAAGCAGTAATACCCTCTAGGGACGTGTCAGAGGTGGTGTGAAGTGTACGACAAGAAAGGGCACTTTGGCCCTACTAAGACATTTGCCTAGCTGCCTGTCCGTTACTTGCGGACCAAATATAATTACACTGCGGGCCTGAGTTTGACACCTATGATGTACGGTAAACACCTTAATCGAATCACATCATTATGTCCACTTCCTACTTTCGAGGTTGGCAGTGCATAGCTCATAATGGAAGTGATGTGCCGTGAACTGGCTTGGTGGAGTATATAAGTTTTGTGATAGGCTGTCTGCACACATATACCTCATTACTATCATGGGAAAAAGGGTTTCATACAACCATAATGTGTGTGCATTATAGTATCCATATTCAGACTGCAATACCCAGACTCCCCACAATGCCAATGATTCGACCTTAGGCTATGTCTCCACAGCATAGCAATACGATCGTATTTTCAGCGCTTTTAGGATTTTAAATCTGCTGAAAATATGATCATTCAGGCAGCCCCATAGACGACAATAGCAAAAATGACCTGTAGTCTCCACGGGTCGTTTTTTCTATGATCATCTTTTGCCTTTTTTTGCCCGATGCAGCATGGACCTAGCCTTAGAGGTCAGTTCGGTAGTACCACACAGGGTCTGAATGTCTTTGCCATTAAATAGCTGCTAAAGAGAGTCCACATTATGACTCTCTAAAACCTGCCTAAGTCCAAAGACTTAACTATCATACAGTTCTGCAGAAGTCACTGATATCAAAGGTACTGTGTTACTACACTACCATCTAGTGGAGAAAAACAAGGTTTATTACATTACACTTTTTTTTCTCATCTACTTTTTTTAAACACTTTTTGGAGGGCTAAAATAAAGCACCCAATTTTTTTGCTTTTTTTCCAGGGCCTCTTTTCCCTTGGGGACCTAACAGTTGCCCGGGGGGCCCCCAAATATTTGGAGCCCACTAGGGTGGCCTGTCCCAGGTATAAAAAAACTACAAAGGACCGTGGTTGGCTTTGCTTATTTTAAATGTTTTTTGGATTTAGGATGCGCAAACAAATAAAAACCATGGTGGAAAAGGGAACCAAAGGCTCCCTGCCCTGCCAATCAGTCTTGTAGGCTGCAGACTGCCGGATATAAGTGGCATGATACTATGGGTCTGCTTGGGGGTGGCTAGAGGTATGACCAAGTGTGATGTCATGTATTTGGACAGGGCCCACTGCAGTGCTCTGTCCAGGGGGGCCAAAAATGTGTTTAAAGGGGGCTTGCTTTTTTCATCATTTTTAGGATTTGGGTTTCCCGGGGTATTTTGTGGGCGTATTTCGTATTTCAGGTAATTGCCGTAAACACAGTAAAAAGAATGTTACTAGTAAAATCGTCATTGTTAAGGGTTTGGTTATTTATTTTTTGTATTTTTGGCATGTAAAATATGGGCCCCTAAAAAGACGTGACCTGTGACTTCTTTCAGGTGCATACGCACCAAGAATTAGAAAAGATATGGGGCAGTGAGCTGCCTCACGTTCGGGCGGGCCCCGGAATTTTTGGGCCCCATTTAAAACCTTAATTGTCTGGGCACCTTCTGTACCAAAAAAAAATCGTGTTGGGGGTTTTCTAGATTACCAGTTATTCATTTTTTCTTCTCAATCTCTCTCGGGTACTTAAAAGAAATGATCGCTGGAACAATATCTATAGCACTTTTTCACTGAGGGGATTTTTTTTTTCTAGTGATTATTCACTCTCCTGCTGGTTTCATTAGGCCCCCTTTATGGGTGAGCCATACATCCTGCAGAAGTCCTTAACTGTAAAAAGTTGGGGGAAAATTCTGCAGGAGGCAAAGCAGACAGAAAGAAAAAAATTAAAAAACAAATTATCTGCCCCCCCCCACCCC
>JAODAL010064149.1:0-18878 GCA_025379985.1 Phyllomedusa bahiana
TACAGACCCCAGACAAAAACCCTGAAAAGAATAGACCCCGAAAAAGGGGCCCCCCAATGAATACAGACCCCCGACAAGCCCCTGAAATGAATAAGACCCCCGAAAAAAACCCCTTTTAAAAGAATCAGCCCCCGACAAGACCCTGGAAAAATTTCAGACCAGAAAAAAACCCGGGTGAATACAGACCCGGGAAAAATGAAAACAGACCCCCAAAGACCCTGGAATTAAACAGCCCCAGACAAAGACCCCCGAAAAAATACAGACCCAAAAGACCCCCCGGAAAGAAAAACAGACCCCGACAAGACCCTGAAATGGAATTTTAGCCCAAAAAGACCCCCCAAAAATTAATCCCCAGACAAAAACCTTAAATAAATGACCCCCACAGACCCTTTAATAAATTTAACCCCACCAGAAACCCCGTTTTAATAAACCCCCGAAAAAAGACCTGATTCAAAAACCCCGACAAACTTTAATTTTTAAAAGACCCCAAAAAAGACGGGCCGGGTGGGGAATTTTGATTTCCCCTTTGAAAGGGGAAAAAGGCCCAGAAAAAAACCTTTTTGGAAATCATACAGGGGCCCCGGGGGAAAAACCAAAACATTTAAAAATTAGGCCAGAGAACCCATGGAAATGGATTTTATGGGGGCCCGAAAGAAATTTGGTTCAGCCCAAAACA
This sequence comes from Phyllomedusa bahiana, assembly GCA_025379985.1. NCBI lineage: Eukaryota > Metazoa > Chordata > Amphibia > Anura > Hylidae > Phyllomedusa > Phyllomedusa bahiana. The sequence continues at coordinate 677 of JAODAL010064149.1, forward strand.
GGGCTTTAAAAAAGTACCCAGTTTTCAAATTTGTATATTTTTTATGCTTTGACGTTGGTTTTTTTTTTCCCCAGAAACCAGGCCCCTGAAAGAAAATTTATCCGAAAGACAGAGTGTTTTTATTTGTTTCTTTTTTAAAAAAAGAAAAAAAAAAGGGTTTAAAAAAAAAAAAAGAATCGATTATGACCTAAAAATGTAAAAATTCAGATCCCAGATAAAAAGAAAAAAAAAATACACTTCCCGCGCCCTGGTCCTCTTCACTGCTGCAGGCCAGTGTCAGGACCTTGTGCCCCGCGCTGTGGCAGTAGTTCTGTTAGATGTACGGGGCGAGACCTTGCCCCCACAAAGTATTATGTGGTGGGTTGCAGGGCAGTGGCGTCACCCTTGTACAAAATTTTTGCAGATTATTATAGTGAGAGACGTTTGGTGTTGAAGAGCAGCTCTCACAAATCAAGATAAATCAGCCCCCCCCTGGGAGGGACGGCGCTCCCCCCACTGGTGCAGGGCCGGCTCCCCCCCATGGAGAGGGCACGGGGCTCCCCCCCACGGGGGCGGGGGCACGGCGCTCCCCCCCACTGGAGCGGGCACGGGCTCCCCCCCACGGGAGCAGGGGCACGGCGCCCCCCCATGGAGCAGGGCACGGCGCTCCCCCCCACGGGGGAGAGGCCGGGGCACCCCCACTGGAGCAGGGCACGGCACTCCCCCCACTGGAGCAGGGCACGGCGCTCCCCCCCACTGGAGCAGGGCACGGCGCTCCCCCACTGGAGCAGGGCACGGCGCTCCCCCACTGGGCAGGGCACGGCGCTCCCCCCCCCCCCCACTGGAGCAGGGCACGGCGCTCCCCCCCCCCCCCCCCATGGGCAGGGGCAGCGGGCCACCCCCCCCGCGGGAGCGGGCAGGGCGCTCCCCCCCCCCCCCCCCCCCAAAATGGGCAGGGCACGGCGTCCCCCCCCCCTGGAGCAGGGCACGGCCCCCCCCCCCCACTGGAGCGGGCACGCGCCCCCCACTGGAGCAGGGCACGGCGCTCCCATCACTGGGGCAGGGCACGGCGCCCCCCCCCCGGGGGAGGGCACGGTCCCTCCTGGGGAAGTTTTTCACTTCCTCCCTTTTGTTCCTCCAGGCAGAAGAACGGATTCTTAAGAAAGTGCGAAGGAAGATCAGGAACAAGCAGTCCGCCCAGGACAGCCGCAGGCGCAAGAAGGAGTACATTGATGGCCTGGAAAGCAGGTGGGAGTTTGGAGTCCGGTTTTATGGGCCCTGCATGTGTGAGGGGACTTACATAAGCGGTCTTTTTTATTCCAGATTTTGTGCTGTTCTGCCCAGAATCAGGAACTTCACAAAAAAGTTTTGGAGCTGGAGAAACACAATATGTGAGTGTGGCCGGGGCTGGTCAGGTGCTGGGGGGCGCTATAGAGACTGGTGTGTAGGGGGGGGCAGAGGCAATATGGCCGTCTTCATTCCCCCCAAAGTCCCTGATCACAAACTCCCAAACAGGCTCATAAAGAGAGGAAAACAAAGCCGCCCAGACCGGCACCTGCATCCTGGTAAGTTCTGAAAACCCCACCCTGCCCGGGAGGATCTGCATTGTCCAGAGTGCACTCTCTTACGATTTTCTTTCCGGGGCTTATGATCTCCCCCAATACCCCCCCCCCGCTAGACCCACATGAATGATGGGCCCTTAATGAAAACTGGAGGAAAAAGAGAAGGGGGAGAAGCTGTAGATATGGTGCTCTCACCGCAGTGGGGTCTCAATCACAAAAAGAGCTCTCGGAGTGGAGTTCCCCTCTAAGAAGCTATAGCTGTTGTGCCCGGAGCAGCGTAATTCCTGCGGGATCATAAATGGTAATAATTTTGTTCTTGTTGCAGTGATATCAGAAATCCCCGAATGGATGGATTCTCGAGGCACAGGCCCGTGCCGCAACCCAAAACCCCAACTGCAGCAAAAGACAAAAACTTTAAAAAGGTTGTCAGGACCCCCGGACCCCCCCGTAAGGAAAGATGGGTGGAGGTCTCCGAGGAGAGGGCCCCTGCAGTCAGTGCCACAGAGGGAGAGACACTGAGCCCAGAGAGTTCTGCTCTGAGGGACCTGTCTAAGGCAGGGAGGACGGATGAGATGTGACCGGCGGCGATGATGCTGCATGGACTCTGCTGGTGACTTCCCACTGACTGCACCTGTTACATGTAGATGATGTGGTGGTACAGCGTAAGATGAGAGGAGGAGGGGACCGCCTGCACCCCAAAACCTGCACACAGTGGTTGCCCAGCTGATTTATATGAATACATTTAATAGAAGTGAGCTCAACTTTATGCAAACTCCAACCCTAAAATCAGTGATGTCAGTACAGGGGGCTAGGCTGTGACCACCTCTCGGAGATGTCAGTACAGGGGGCGGGCTGCTGGACCTACCTCTCAGTGATGTCAGTACAGGGGGGCGGGGGCTGTGACCACCTCTCGGAGAGGTCAGTACAGGGGGCGGGGCTGGGACCACCTCTCAGTGATGTCAGTACAGGGGGTGGGGCTGTGAAAACTCTCAGATGATGTCAGTACAGGGGGCGAGGCTGTGACCACCTCTCAGTGATGTCAGTGGCAGGGGGCGGGCTGTGACCACCTCTCGGTGATGTCAGTACAGGGGGCGGCGCTGTGACCACCTCTCAGTGATGTCAGTACAGAGGCGGGGTGGCTGTGACACCTCTCGTGATGTCCAGTACAGGGGCGGCGCTTTGTGACCACCTCTCAGTGATGTCAGTACAGGGGGCTGGGTCGTGACCAACCTCGATGGAGATGTCAGTACAGGGGGCGGGGCTGGGGACCACCTTCTCAGTGATGTCAGTACAGGGGGTGGGGCTGTTGAAAATCTCGTGATGTCCAGTTCAGGGGGCGGTGGCACTTGCTTGACACAGTCTTCAGTGGATGTCAGTTAACAGGGGCGGGCTTGTGACCTGCTCATTGATGTCAGTACAGGGGGCGAGGTGTGACACCTCAGTGATTTTCGTACGGGGGCGGGGGTGTGACCACCCTAGTGTTCGTACAGGGGGGGGGGGGCTGTGACAAACCTCTCAGTGATGTTGGGACAGGGGGCGGGGGTGTGAAAACTCTCAGTGTGTCAGTGCAGGGGGCGGGGCGGTGAAAACTCTCAGTGATGTCAGTGCAAGGGGGGGGGCTGTGACAACCTCTCAGTGATGTCAGTACAGGGGGCGGGGCTGTGACAACCTCTAGTGATGTCAGTAAAGGGGGCGGTCTGTGACCACCTCAGTGATGTCAGTACAGGGGGCGGGGGCTGTGACCACCTCTCAGTGATGTCAGTACAGAGGGCGGGGCTGTGACCACCTCTCAGTGATGTCAGTACAGGGGGTGGGGCTGTGACAACCTCTCAGTGATGTCAGTACAGGGGGTGGGGCTGTGACAACCTCTCAGTGATGTCAGTACAGGGGGCGGGGCTGTGACAACCTCATTGATGTCCATACAGTGGGCGGGGCTGTGACCACCTCATTGATGTTAATACAGTGGGCGGGGCTGTGACAACCTCTCACACAGATGGAATAGTCATTACTGTACTGTTGCTGATTTCAGGGACATGATCTGTAGGGGTAGCAGTCTGCGCATCCATTTTGTATTCTCTTCCTCCTCTCACCGCTGGTGCCGCTTATCTCCTGATATTCAGAGAGATGTTTTATAATATTTATACGTGGTGATCTATTATAGATGGGGGGTAATGATAATCTCCTGGGATAATTAGATTTTTAAAACACTACAATAAAGAAAATATTTAGTTTGTACTTTCTTGATGCAAGTGATTTCTGAGGACACCAACGAGGAGACTTTAGTGTCGTGTGACTCAGTGTTGTATGATGGGACAAGAATCCAGCAGCGCCTTCCCTGTCCTCAGGATATGTCTGGTATTGCAGTGCTATTGAGTAAAAGTTAGCCGGGCAGCCATGTTTACTCTGGTCACATGAACTTTAATCTTTTTCCTCCTGTTCTTAGGGTGTAGCTGTCATGGCTGCCTCCGCCCTGTGCTCTCCTTTCTTCCCTTCTTGTAGATTATAAGGGTGTAGCTATAAGGGTATGTGCACATGGCGAGTTGTTTCCGTGTTACATATATTTTTAGCTGCGTGTTTGGTTCTATCTGTAGGACAACAAACAGACCCATATACGCAGCTTACATTACGCATTGCTTTTAATATGAAACACGCATCTGCGTTCAGACGAGTGATCACCGATGTGCGCCTCACTGCGTCTTTCGGATCCATTCCAAGAAGTCACGTCAATTCTTGGTCCGAAAGATGCAGCAGGAGCCCTATTTAAAACTATATGGTGCAACCCTGCTGCAGCCAAACAAGCAGCTGCATGTTGGATACGTGTTGGATATGTTTAGGATCCGATCAACGCAGAGTTTTGGATGCGATTTTCAGATCCAACATGGATCCAAAAACGTATCCTAAAAGGTCGTGCGAACAAGCCCTAAGAGGTGCAGAGGTATTAATCGCTACTGGGCCCTGGACCCTCTGATTTATAAGAAGCACCAGCCACATAGTAGCTGGGGGTCACTGTACCGATTTTGAATAGGGCTCAGGATCTCTAGGGCTGACCTTCAGAGGTGCCCCCATTACCCTACACATCCGTTGACCTGAGATTTCAGACATAGGGGGACATGTATGAATATCGGCGCGTCGAAGCGCCTGTTTTCACGTTTTTTTCCGTGAAAACTGCGCCTGGTGTATGTCGGCGCCGAAGTGCACTCATACATGCGGGGCAAACTCCGACGCCTCCGACAGACAGACCACATTGAAATTGGTCTGTCTGTCGGAGCTGTAATGCGCCTTACTTTGCCGACCCACATTCATACATGGGTCGGTGTTTTCGAACGTGGCGCGTCCCGCCCCAGAACGCCCACAGCACACCCCTTTATGTTAGGCGCATTAGAAATTGGCAAAGCTTTCGCCTAATGCGCCTAACACATAGGGGAGGTGCATCCGACAGCGGAGCCGGCACCGAGAGGCGCATTATACGCCAGAAAACCGGCAAAAACGCCGATCATACATGTCCCCCATAGAGTCAAAGAAGAAGCCTCCATCGCTGGGGGCAGAGGGGGAGAATAGACACGTGAAAGATTTCTTCTGCCGATGGGTTTTGCTCATAGGGGACTGTGTAGACTGGATGTAACTGTAGCAAATTCTCAGCTGTGAATCGTGAAGAATCTGAACAGTATCTAATAGTAAACAGGAAAGCTCTCGTTCAGTGACAGCAAGCAGAGAGTTTGAAAATGGTCAAAAACTGAAAACAACATCTGATGTGAAGTGTCCAGAACTGTTCATTATAGAGCGATTATGCTCCAAAGCTGCTCAGCCCCAGAGCACAGACAAGACAGGAGGAAGATTGGGCGGTCACCCCCCTCATATCAGAGGAGGAAGATTGGGCGGTCGCCCCCCTCATATCAGAGGAGGAAGATTGGGCGGTCGCCCCCCTCATATCAGAGGAGGAAGATTGGGCGGTCGCCCCCCTCATATCAGAGGAGGAAGATTGGGCGGTCACCCCCCTCATATCAGAGGAGGAAGATTGGGCAGTCGCCCCCCTCATATCAGAGGAGGAAGATTGGGCGGTCACCCCCCTCATATCCGAGGAGGCAGCAGCAGCAGCGTCCCCTATCAGATCACTATCAGTAATAAGTGGTGACGCCACTGATCTCTATATATGAGGGGAGAGGGGGCAGAGACGTATAAAAGAGCGGAGCCCTGAGCTGCTATAACTCCCATCACACCTACCACACGCCGCACACCTGCAATGGAGAAAGCAAGGCGCTGCCCAGCACCCGCCTGGGGGGGGGCCCCAAAACACTGTGCCCTCCTGCTGGCCCTATACCTGTCCACACTCATCCTGTCAGGAAAAGGAGAAGACCCCAGACTGGAAATATCCCAGGAGGATCTGCCCCTGCAAAGCAACAGCCTGGTGAGTAGCCACATGTAGACTGGGGGGTACAGGAAAGTATGTGACCCCCTGATGTATCTGTCATCTTTACAGATCTGCAGACCATCACTCCTCTACCTCCTGATACATAGTGATATATCCTGCAGATTATTACACCTCTGACCTCTACAGATCTGCAGAATATCACTCCTCTACCTCCTGATACATAGTATATATCCTGCAGATTATTCACCTCTCTACAGATTGAAAATCACTCCTCTACCCCTTTCCACATAGTATATATCCTGCAGATTATAACACCTCTGACCTCTACAGTCTGCAGAACATTGCTCCTCTACTCTGAACATAGTGATAGATCCTACAGATTACACCTCTGACCTCTCTACATATCTGCAGAAGATTACGCCTCTACCTCTTGACGCATAGTGATATATCTTGCAGATTATTACATCTCTGACTTCTCTTTAGAGCTGCAGAACATCGCTCCTCTACCTCCTGATACATAGTGATATATCCTGCTGATTATTAGACCTCTGTCCTCTTTACAGATCTGCAGAACATCGCTCCTCTACCTCCTGATACATAGTGATATATCCTGCAGATTATTACACCTCTGACCTTTCTATAGATCTGCAGAACATCGCTCCTCTACCTCCTGACACATAGTGATAGATCCTACAGATTACACTCTGTCCTCTTTACAGATCTGCAGAACATGCTCTTACTCTGAACATAGTGATATATCCTGCAGATTATAACACCTCTGACCTCTACAGATCTGCAGAACATTGCTCCTCTACCTCCTGACACATAGTGATAGATCCTACAGATTACACCTCTGACCTCTCTACATATCTGCAGAACATCGCTCCTCTACCTCATGACGCATAGTGATATATCTTGCAGAGTATTACATCTCAGACATCTCTTTAGAGCTGCAGAACTTCGCTCCTCTACCTCCTGATACATAATGATATATCCTGCAGATTATTACACCTCTCTACAGATCTGCAGAACATCGCTCCTCTACCTCTTGATACATAATGATATATCCTGCAGATTATTACACCTCTCTACAGATCTGTAGAACACCGCTCCTCTACCTTCCTACAGATACATAGTGATATATCCTGCAGATTATTACACCTCTGACCTCTCTACAGATCTTCAGAACATCGCTCCTCTACCTCCTGACAGATACATAGTGATATATCCTACAGATTATTACACCTCTGACCTTTCTACAGATCTGCAGAACATCGCTCCTCTACCTCCTGATACATGTGAATAGCTGAGATTATTACACCCCTGACCCTCTACAGAATCTGCGAACATCGCTCCTTTACCTCTATACATGTTATATCCTGCAGATTATTACACCTGTGACCTCTATACAGACCTGCAGAACACCGCTCCTCTACCTCCTGATACATAGTGATACATCCTGCAGATTATTACATCTCTGACCTCTCTTTAGAGCCGCAGAACATCGACTCTCTACTCCTGATACATAGTGTATATCTGCAGATTATTACACTCTGATTACAGATTGTAGAAAATCGCTCCTCTACCTCCTGATACATAGTGATATATCCTGCAGATTATTACACTCTCTACAGATCTGTAGAGCATCGCTTCTCTACCTTCCTACAGATACATAGTGATATATCCTACAGATTATTACACCTCTACAGACCTTCAGAACATCGTCCTTACCTCCTATACATGGTATATCCTGCAGATTATTACACCTCTGACCTCCTTTCAGATCTGCAAAACATTGCTCCTCCGCCTCCTGACAGATACATAGCGATATATCCTACAGATTATTACACCTCTGACCTTTCTACAGATCTGCAGAGCATCACGCCTCTACCTCCTTATACATATAGTTATGACGTGAAGATTATAACACCTCTGACCTCTACAGATCTGCAGAACATCACTTCTCTACTTCCTGATACATAGTGGTATATTCTGCAGATTACACCTCTGACCTCTCTACAGATCTGCAAAACATCGCTCCTCCGCCTCCTGACAGATACATAGCGATATATCCTACAGATTATTACACCTCTGACCTTTCTACAGATCTGCAGAGCATCACGCCTCTACCTCCTTATACATATTGATATATCGTGCAGATTAGTTACACTTGACCTTACAATCTGGAACATGTCTTACCTCTGATACATGTGATAGTCCCGCAGTATACATCTGACCTCTACAGAACATCGCTCCTCTACCTCCTTACAGATACATAGTGATATATCCTTACTGTATGCTTTGTTGGTGATTAACTCTTGTGTTCTGTCTTCCAGGCTGTGGCTCTTGGAGAAATGTGGGAATATAATCAGGATAAAGGCCTGGCCCTGGAGAAGAAGGCCATCCAGGTGCCTCGGGTGAGAATCTGTAATATACTTCACAATACATGAGTTGCATCCTCAAACTGCGGCCCCTCCAGCTGTTGGGAAACTACAACTCCCATCATTCCCACTGTTATAGATTATATAAATGTATGATGGGAATTGTAGTTTGCCAACAGCTGGAGGGCCGCAGTTTGAGGATGCCTGCATGATGCTATTAAGGTGACAGCCTGCTTGTCCACAGAGCTGACCATCTATTCTTTGTACAGTGTGACGTAGGAGAACGCTGCGCAATGAAGCACGGGCCGCGGATCGGGAAGCTGTGCGACTGCCTGCGCGGAGCCTCCTGCAATTCATTCATGCTGCGCTGCTACTAACAAAAGGCTCTGCTCTGAGGGGCCACACATTCAATAGACCCCGTCAATCACCCTCTGTGTAGTCCCCCATCCTGCGGTCCCCGCCAGTATAATAGAGCCCCATCACTTGTGCAGTGTGTAATACCGCCCCCACATAGGCTCCTACAGACACATTTTCCAGATCTTGTTGCTGCAAGAAATAGATAGAACTGTAATTGTCTCCTGCACCTCAAATCTGCACCCCTCCTGCTCTCAGTCTAGAAGTCCTGGATGTGTTTTATATGATACTTTGTATGGCAATAAAGAATTAGTACAGAATCCTCTTTGTATTTTTGGTTTCCTGAAACCATCTGTGCTGCTGTGAGTTATATAACAACATACCCTGTTTCGCCGAAAATAATTTTTGCTCCTAAAAACGAGTTAAGACTTATTTTCTGGTGATGTCTTATTTTTCCATGAACAAGAATTCACATTTATTGTTGAACAAAACATCAACCTGAAAACCCATCTCTTCAGGATAGCCTACAACCCACACTAACCCCACCACCACTACACCGGCCCGCAAGCATGTCTGCCCCACACCTTCTGTCTCTCCCCTTCTTCCTTGTAGATTGTAAGCCCTCGCGGGCAGGGTCCTCTTTCCTCTCTGTTTCAGTTACTAGTCATTTTTGTCACCGTTGTATTTGTTCAACATTTGTTATGTATGTAATTCCCCTTAAATGTACAGCGCCCTGGAATTAATGGCGCTCTAAAATCAATAATAATAATAATAATATACTGTAGTGATTTCAGCACAAACTTCAGCAGAAGCAGCCAAACTCTGAATTGCATCAAAAAAATGCACTATGTCTTATTTTCGTGGGATGTCTTATTTTCGGGAAAACAGGGTACATACAGGTTTTGTCTCATCCGCTAACTGCCTAAAACATATTCCTGTGAGAAGAACATCTGTGCTTGAATCCCCATGATAACACTTCCTGCTCTCTAGTGGCCCAGAGTTATCATAGGCACATGGACTATCTGGTATCCAGTCCTAATCAGACCTGTATACCTCCAGCACAAGTCAGGAAGGGTAAGAAGATAACAGTTTTGTTGCTATGAGGTCCAGTGTCCCTATGACAACACTGAACGGGGACAGGCAGCATTGTCATGGGAACACAAGCAGAGGACATGTCATAAGAGTAAGATCTATGAGAGTGGCTTCGTCTGCTGGATGTTGTCGGTGTGAGGATTTAAAGATGGAAAGATGGCAGCTGCAGGTGACGCCGGTGCTGGGAGCCTCACACGGCGACATTGCATAATAGTCTAAATGTGATCTCACCTCAGAGCGCACAGATAATCACGCAGAGCCGCAGATTATATCACAGGTTACATAAAGAGATTACCCCCAACATCCACCCGAGGACTACTACACCGTGCCACCAAAGACAACATGCAGGATCTAGAGCCTTATGTTATGTCCTAATTAAACTTCTGCTTATTTTAATAAGTAGCCTTAGCGCCTCATATACCTCATGTTATAGTTGCTTTTTAGCACTAATATATTTCCCAAGATCCAATCATTTGTGATACCATTTTTAAGTCGCTGTATCTAAGCCTCCCAGAGACTATAACTCAAGGCCTCAGACACGGGATATGCGACTGTGTCGCCTCTTGCAATTTAAAGTGAATGTAACCTCCACGGATGAGAGATAACAGTGTACCATCCATTCATTACACTTAAAGGGGTTGTCTCACTACATTGATTCGTCCTGTTTTCTTGGTTTCATTTTGAATTCAGGGGCGAGTTTTCTGGCTTCCACTAGGCTGCAGTAGAAGCCAGGTCTGTAGCTATAGCAACCAGTGCTGACAGCCTATCAGGAGAGATTGGACAGGTCTGTAGCTATAGCAACCAGTGCTGGCAGCCTATCAGGAGAGATCACACAGGTCTGTAGCTATAGCAACCAGTGCTGGCAGCCTATCAGGAGTGATTGGAAAGGTCTGTAGATATAGCGACCTGAGGAGCTGATGCAGCCCATACAAGAGGGGATATCTAGGGATAAGTAGGACACTGGTAATGGACACATATTGCAAAGTGACTTGTTTTTGCAAGATCTTTGTCATAAAAAGCAGCAATCCCTGTAGTGAGAAAAATATTCCTTTTTTTTAACGTTATTTTTATTAGTGCTTTCAGATTAATAGGTACAAACAAACAATACCCCCAACATGGGGGAGCAACAAAGGGAGATCAGGGGTGGAGTGGGGAAGGAGGATACTGGGGATAGGGTGGATATGAGTGAGAATAGAAATGCACTTACAGTCTGTAGAGAAAAATATTCCATTGTCTTCTTTAAACCGAAGAGATTTACTACAAACGTGAACAGATTAAAGGGAGAACACACCCACTGACCTGAATAATTAACACTTCAAAGGTGATGAGACCATTAATACTAAATCATCATCAATTATTCATGAAGAACAAAAATTATCTCCACCTCAGCATTCAGGACCAAGCCCCGAAGTACATGGTGAAAACACTGTACAAACACATCTACTAAAACTTTCCCGTCACGGGTCATGACTGAGCACACGTTCCATAGTCTGCGGACCTGGCCCAACTTCAGACTGTGCTCCTGCTGACTAATGCACTATGTATATGTCTGGGAGGTGAGAAATGCCCCATGCTCACAAACTGGACTGCCGCTATGTACAAGAATATAACTACTATAATACTGCCCCTATGTACAAGAATATAACTACTATAATACTGCTTCTATGTACAAGAATATAACTACTATAATACTGCACCCTATGTACAAGAATATAACTACTATAATACTGCCCCCTATGTACAAGAATATAACTACTATAATACTGCCCTCTGTGTACAAGAATATAACTACTATAATACTGCCCCTATGTATAAGAATATAACTACTATAATACTGCTCCCTATGTACAAGAATATAACTACTATAATACTGCCCCCTATGTACAAGAATATAACTACTATAATACTGCCCCTATGTACAAGAATATAACTACTATAATACTGCCCCCTATGTACAAGAATATAACTACTATAATACTGCCCCCTATGTACAAGAATATAACTACTATAATACTGCCCCCTATGTACAAGAATATAACTACTATAATACAGCCCCCTATGTACAAGAATATAACTACTATAATACTGCTCCTATGTACAAGAATATAACTACTATAATACTGCTCCTATGTACAAGAATATAACTACTATAATACTGCTCCCTATGTACAAGAATATAACTACTATAATACTGCCCCTATGTACAAGAATATAACTACTATAATACTGCCCCTATGTACAAGAATATAACTACTATAATACTGCTCCTATGTACAAGAATATAACTACTATAATACTGCCCCCTATGTACAAGAATATAACTGCTATAATACTGCCCCTATGTACAAGAATATAACTACTATAATACTGCCCCCTATGTACAAGAATATAACTACTATAATACTGCTCCTATGTACAAGAATATAACTACTATAATACTGCCCCCTATGTACAAGAATATAACTACTATAATACTGCTCCTATGTACAAGAATATAACTACTATAATACTGCCCCCTATGTACGAGAATATAACTACTATAATACTGCCCCTATGTACAAGAATATAACTACTATAATACTGCCCCCTATGTACAGGAATATAACTACTATAATACTGCTCTTATGTACAGGAATATAACTAATATAATACTGCTCCTATGTACAACAATATAACTACTATAATACTGCCCCCTATGTACAAGAATATAACTATTATAATACTGCCCCCTATGTGCAGTGTGATGCTATACATACACATTGCACCTTTCAGTGATGATAAAGTGCTTGCGTTGTGTCTGGAACGTTGTGTGAGTTTTCTGCCCTCAGGACGGGATTATATCGCTCTCAGTCTTTGTGAAGATAAGATACGAAACAGAAGAAATGTAAGAAGCAGAATCTGATATGACGGCAACAATCAGAGAAGTCGCTGCTGCTCCATCCAATCACATAATAAGTGACGGGAGCGGCGCCTGCAACATCGAGAGATGAAACTGGACACAAAAATCCTCAGCATTCACCCTCATCTATCATTAGTAAATACGGAAGCTTAGATACCTGGGCTCAGAAGACGGTATCACACAGGATAGAATTAGATACACAGCTCAGCAGACAGTATCACACCGGATAGGGTTAGATACACAGCTCAGCAGACGGTATCACAAAGGATAGGATTAGATACACGGCTCAGCAGACGGTATCACACAGGATAGGATTAGATACATGGCTCAGCAGACAGTATCACACAGGAGAGGATTAGATACACAGCTCAGCAGACAGTATCACAGGAGAGGATTAGATACACGGCTCAGCAGACGGTATCACACGGGATCGGACTAGATACACGGCTCAGCAGACTGTATCACACAGGATAGGATTAGATACACGGCTCAGCAGAGAGTATCACACAGGATAGGATTAGATACATGGCTCAGCAGACGGTATCGCACGGGATAGGACTAGATACACGGCTCAGCAGACTGTATCACACAGGATAGGACTAGATACACGGCTCAGCAGACAGTATCACACGGGATAGGACTAGATACACGGCAGATATACTCATCCTGGGGTGGGTGTTTGTAGAGATCAAGTAAAGACGTTTCCTCTGCTGAGGATTATCACCCCGTGTGCCCTGTCTTTATCACATTACGGCAGGGGTATAATCTCCAGCCCTGGGCAGGGGACTGGTCAGTGCTACGTCCAGTCTGCAGGAGTGAGGTCGCTGCTGGTGATGGCGAACAAGTGCCCGATGTTCTCCTTCTACTTGTGCCTTATCCCCCTGCTGACCATGATGCTGATGGAGAGGACTTCTGCAGAGGCAGCAGACAGCAGAGGAGTCCAGCTGGTCAGTGAGAAGGAGCTGGTGAGTCCCTGCACCCCCCTCCTCTATCTGCTGGTACATCACTGTAGACCATGCCACAACAGGGGTCACCATCCATTCTAAAGGAGGTCCCTGTAACTAGCAAGCACAGCATCCGTCCCAGAATCAACCACAGAGCCCGTACCAGTACCAACCACAGAGCCCGTCCCAGTACCAACCACAGAGCCCGTACCAGTACCAACCACAGGGTCCATCCCAGAATCAACCACAGAGCCCGTCCCAGTACCAACCACAGAGCCCGTCCCAGTACCAACCACAGAGCCCGTACCAGTACCAACCACAGGGTCCATCCCAGAATCAACCACAGAGCCCGTCCCAGTACCAACCACAGAGCCCGTCCCAGTACCAACCACAGAGCTCGTCCCAGTACCAACCACAGAGCCCGTCCCAGTACCAACCACAGAGCCCGTCCCAGTACCAACCACAGAGCCCGTCCCAGTACCAACCACAGAGCCCGTACCAGTACCAACCACAGGGTCCATCCCAGAATCAACCACAGAGCCCGTACCAGTACCAACCACAGGGTCCATCCCAGAATCAACCACAGAGCCCGTACCAGTACCAACCACAGGGTCCATCCCAGAATCAACCACAGAGCCCGTCCCAGTACCAACCACAGAGCCCGTCCCAGTACCAACCACAGAGCCCGTACCAGTACCAACCACAGAGCCCGTCCCAGTACCAACCACAGAGCCCGTACCAGTACCAACCACAGAGCTCGTCCCAGAATCAACCACAGAGCCCGTACCAGTACCAACCACAGAGCTCGTCCCAGTAGCAACCACAGAGCCCGTCCCAGTAGCAACCACAGAGCCCGTACCAGTACCAACCACAGAGCTCGTCCCAGAATCAACCACAGAGCCCGTCCCAGTACCAACCACAGAGCCCGTACCAGTACCAACCACAGAGCCCGTCCCAGTAGCAACCACAGAGCCCGTACCAGAATCAACCACAGAGCCCATACCAGTACCAACCACAGGATCCATCCCAGAATCAACCACACAAGCCCGTACCAGTACCAACCACAGGATCCATCCCAGAATCAACCACAGAGCCCGTACCAGTACCAACCACAGAGCTCGTCCCAGAATCAACCACAGAGCCCGTACCAGTAGCAACCACAGAGCCCGTACCAGTACCAACCACAGAGCCCGTCCCAGTAGCAACCACAGAGCCCGTCCCAGTAGCAACCACAGAGCCCGTACCAGTACCAACCACAGAGCTCGTCCCAGAATCAACCACAGAGCTCGTACCAGTACTAACCACAGAGCTCGTCCCAGTAGCAACCACAGAGCTCGTCCCAGTAGCAACCACAGAGCCCGTACCAGTACCAACCACAGAGCTCGTCCCAGTAGCAACCACAGAGCTCGTACCAGTACCAACCACAGAGCCCGTCCCAGTAGCAACCACAGAGCCCGTCCCAGTACCAACCACAGTGCCCTTACCAGTACCAACCACAGAGCCCGTCCCAGTACCAACCACAGAGCCCGTCCCAGTACAAACCACAGAGGGTCGTTAACCCCGTAGCAACCACAGAGCCTGTACCAGTACCAACCACAAGCTTTGTCCCAGAACCAACCACAGAGCCCATACCAGTACCAACCACAGAGCTCGTCCCAGAATCAACCACAGAGCCCGTCCCAGTACCAACCACAGAGCCCGTACCAGTACCAACCACAGGATCCATCCCAGAATCAACCACAGAGCCCGTCCCAGTACCAACCACAGAGCCCGTACCAGTACCAACCACAGAGCTCGTCCCAGAATCAACCACAGAGCCCGTACCAGTAGCAACCACAGAGCCCGTACCAGTCCCAACCACAGAGCTCGTCCCAGAATCAACCACAGAGCTTTCCCAAATTTTTCCCAACCACAAGGGGGGCCCTCCCAAACACCACAAGCCCGTACCATCCCAACCACAGAGCTCGTCCCAGAATCAGGACCCCCACCACCACCAACCACAGGAATCCCTCCCGAATCAAACCCCAGACCCGCCCATACCAACCACAGAGCCCGTACCAGTACCAACCACAGCTTCTGTCCCAGAGCCCTTCCTGGTACCAACCACAGCGTTCATTCCAGAACCAACCACAGGGTCCATCCCAGAATCAACCACAGAGCCCGTCCCAGTACCAACCACAGGGTCCATACCAGAAGCAACCACAGGCCCGTCCCATAAAAAAACCACAGGTCCACCCCGAACAACCACAGCGTTCAATTCCCGAACCAACCACAGGGGGCCCATCCCAGAATCAACCACAGCCCGTCCCAGTACCACCCCAAAGCCCGTACCAATACCCCCCCACAGCTTCTGTCCCAGACCCCTTCCTGGACCAAAACCACAGCCGTTTATTCCAAACCAACCACAGGGGGCCATCCCCGAAAACAAACCCAAAAGCCCTCCCAGTACCAACCACAGGGTCCTCCCAAATCAACCAAGGCCCGTCCCATACCCCAACCCCCAAGGGGCCATCCCAGAATCAACCACCCAGGCCCGTCCCATAAAACCCAAACCCCAGGTCCATCCCAGAATCAACCAGCGTTCATTCCAAACCAACCACGGGTCCATCCCAAATCAACCAAAGAGCCCCCCCGTAACCCCAAACCCCAGGGCCACCCAGAACAACCACAGGGTCCCTCCCCCAAAACAACCAAGCGTTCATTCCAGAACCAACCACAGGGTCCATCCCAGAATCAACCACATAGCCCTCCCGTACCAACCACGGTCCATCCCAGAACAACCCCGAAAAGAGCCCATCCGGAATCAAACCCCAGAGCCAGTCACAAAAACCCAAACAAAGAGCGCCTTTTTAAAACCACAGGTCCATCCCAGTATCAACCATCGAGCCCATCACAGAACCAACTATAGCGACGGTCCCGGTACCAATCACAGCATCCCTCTCAAAAACAACCACAGGGTCCTCCAGGGTGTGATCGGAGTCGGGGGCTATTTTGCAAGGTTTTTAGTTTCATAAAAAAGGACCCACTCCGACTCCCAAAATATATAATAATTTTGGGCCGTTTTGTTCATGCAAAGCAAGAGCATTGGGGCCGGGCCAGTGCTACGCTCCCATATCTTACCTCTCACATGAGGAGTGAATTGATGACAGGAGCAGGCAAAGCGCTGCCCCAGGGGAAAAGATTCCCCCCCATGGCAAACAGATTTTAGCAAAATGTTTCACCTGCTTTCAAAGAAGTAGAAGATCAACCATTCATCTAAACTGTCAATTCCTTTATACCCTGACATTGTTACAGATGTCGCCCCTGTGGTCACCGCTTTGCCCCCAAGTTAGTGTAGAGAGGCCGTTCTCTAGCCTGGAAATAATGAGATCAGATGTGAGGTCATGTATGTAGGATCTGATGGAGGCGATACTATTTCTCAGAACAAATTAAGAGACTCCACAAATGTTCCTGCAGTGTTTTGCATATTTATAATTTTTTTGTGTTCTAAAGTCGTATCCAATAAAATGTTTTACACTGACAAGCAAAAGGGTAACAATGTTTTGAACTTTCAGGCTCCATATCTCACCATCCACTACAGTTTTGAACATGAGGCTACTGTAATTATATATACAGTCATCTTACCTATTTTACACATAAATGTGACTTGCAAGTATTTAGCAGCTGCTTAGTTCTGCAGATTCTTTCCTGTAACTGCATAGTTACTGTTTTGCTCCTAAAAATCAAAATGTTAATTTTTATTATTTTGTCAGTATTTGGGAAATCCACCTTTTGGTTTTCAGCTCTGCCTGAATCCTTATGGGCTCTGGATCAGATTCAAGCCTATCTTGACCAAAATCTGCTCCCAGGTCTCTTCTACACATTCCCAATGTTGGTGCAGACTGGACTTAGATACAAATACAGCTTTTTCTTCAGCTCTACCCACAAGTGATCAAAAGATCAAAACATTGTTACCCTTTTGCTTGTCAGTGTCTGTTCTACCTAAATAGCTTGATAATTGTATCATAAGGTGATAAAACAGCCTGTTGTTACCATTTTACTACAGTAAAGTTATCACTTAAACATGCGCCGAGTATGAGGGAGTCAGGAGTTGAAGGTTTGGGAAATTTAGGAGTCGGAGTCGGGACTTTGGCTTGCCGACTCCACAGCCCTATGTCCATCCCAAAACCAACAACAGAGCTTGTCCAGGAACCACCCGTGGAGCCCATCCCGGAACCATCCACGGAGCCCATCCTGATACCAGCTATGCTGGTGGAGGGGAATCGGGTGCAGCCGGGCTCCAGATTTCCTATTGCATTAGTTTCTGTTGTGACCTGTATTCTGTTTATGTATGACACCCCCTTCCAGAATCTGAGGGCAGACATGAGGGCCTGTATCAGGATCAGTCCTTACCCTCTTTATAGCGCTCAGCATAAGTCATGTGACCAAGGGTCATCCATTATATAAGATATGGCCCTGCTCTGACTAGTGGACTGTTGTATGCTGTAATACTTTGTGCTGCTGTGGTGACGTGATGGTTGGGTGTTCTGTATCATATCTCTGGTGTTTCCTCCGTTACAGCTTCTAGAACTACAGGATGTTTTGTATAAACTACAGTCCAAAAGGGGCTCAGCGTGGGAGGC
>JAODAL010064150.1:0-18878 GCA_025379985.1 Phyllomedusa bahiana
CTCAGGAGGCGTTTTGATACAAACCCAAAATGGACTATAACTGGGCAGGGCCTTGGCACGAACCGAGCGGTAGCATCATCAGAACGGCTGGATCTACCAACGCCGGGATATGAGACACGCCTATCTTATGGACTCCCGGGCCCGGGTTTGTGGTTTATCCCCCAGTCCCCCGCGCCTTGGAAACCTGGAAAGGGGCCTGTGCGTGCGGGGGAGTTCCATATTTTGAGATATGAACTCGCCATGCACCAGTTATGAGCTGGTCGCCTATAAATCAATATGAAATATTGGACACGACCCGACTGGGTTGGATTGAGCAAAGTCTTTGAAGCTTGCGAGCTTGGACCAGCATTTGTTCAGTGCTAATTAGATTACATGAGGATCCTTTCATGGGTTGACCCCATGCGTGGCGACTTCCTACAGAAAGGGCATGGGGAAGAGAGCTGTGCTGATTAAACATCTAAATTGAGCTTGTCCTGTGGTGGGGGAAGCTGTGTTCTGACTAGATTAGGTTGGAGAGAGGTCTGTCATTTTGAGTAAATTTTCTTCATAGGGGGTAGCACATGGAGGTAGAGGAACGAGAGAAGGTGCTCCTTCCAGTGCTGGTGACAACACGCATGCCAGCGGATCGTCAGTTGCAGGACCGTCAGGCCTGTCATCGCTGGGTCAGGGCCCTGTGAATCTCAGTACAAACAGCGTCGCCAATCTGTCCTTTCAGTGGTTAATGCAACCTGCATCCACAGTCCTTCCCTCATCGTCCTCCCAGTCACGGCCACAAATGTCGTCATCAGCATCATCAGCATCCGTCCAACATGAAGCACCCCAAATTTGTCAAGCCCTTTGTACCCACCCCTGTGGATAACCCATTGTCTGAAGACCTCTTTGATGACAAAATGCGGTTGGGGTCAGAAGGCATGTTAAAAGATCAAGAGGATGATTTAGTCTGCTCTGACGCCCAGTTACTGATGCCATCAGAAAAGGAGAGGAACCCGTCATCGGTAAAAATCCCGGGCGGTCGGCAACGCCTTGCAGGCCCTCTTGCTTTAGCCCGCAGCTTCTGGATGCAGAAAGTCAGGACGACCAAGTCACCTGTGTTGATGATGTGATGATGACGACATTGCGGATCCATCGTGGTCTTTTCCCCCGAATTTGCTTGCGAGCGCGCTTAAATCAGTGGACGAGGAGGAAGACGATGGGTAGTGCCCAATACGGGTCCCGCCACAAAAAGTGAGAGGGCGGTCGCAGAAGTACGCTGATATGATTCCGCCAGCCACGGTCAGCGCAAACCCCGCTCCTCGCTTATCGCCGTCAAAAAGGTCCAGGACCTCTCAAGCCTGCGCCTTCTTTGAGAAAGGGCCTCTGATTCACCCAGCGATGTCTTTATGCCGCCTTTCCCGTAAACGCATAATAGGGGCAAGAACCTTAAGTGGTTAAACCCCCACCAAACATTGTCTAGTCACATGCAGCGAATGCATGAGTTGAAATGGAGGGAACACATGGCCAAAAAAGGCCAGACCGACGCCGGGCTCCAACCACTGTACAACCTCTGTCTCCGCCTCCCCCTCCGCCACCACTAAGTCATTCTACAGCTGCCCATGTCTCTCAGAGTCATGTTTCAGGGATCAGCCCTCCGTTTCAGCCTCCCACCGTCGCCCAAGTACCACCAGCACCACCAGAGCCCCATCCTACCCCTTCTCCTTCCACCAGTTTGAAAAACCTGCACCCCGTACAGCGGCCAGTCTAGCACCAGCCTTCTGCTTCCAGGTTTGGGAGCAGAAGAAACACTTTAACCCAAACCATCCCAAAGCCAAAAGCCTGAATGTCGGCATTGCCAGGCTTTTTGGCCTTGGAAATGTTCCCTTTCTGTCTGGGGGACACAGAGGGGTTCCGCCCATCATGGCCCTTGCCTGCCCCCCATACCAGATGCCGACCAGGCATTTCATTGCCAGAAAAGCCGTCCCTCCCCTGCCCAGCCACGTGTCATCTAAAATTTCAAGCGCATTGTCCTGCATCTGTGGCCGGAAAAATCCATCTGACCACCGACACATGGACTGTAAAGCACGGCCAAGGCCGCTATATCTCTGTGACAGCTCACTGGGTGGCTGGGTGGATGTCTCTGGGGGTACAGTGGCTCTCAGGCTCGGCGCACACCTTCAAAACCGCAGGGATGGTGCAGGGCTCTTTCCCCCGGGTCGTCTGGTGGATCACGTGCCCAGAGAAACCAAGCCGTTTGAAATTAATCTGTCTTGGAGACCGTCCCCACACAGGTCAGGAGCGTGGACGGCTCCCCGCAACAAGACCGAGCGCTGGCTTGGTGACAAAATCTTGTCCCAGAGAGGTGGTATGCGATAAGGGGCGAAAACTGCGGGCCCGCCCTTAAGATGGGTAAGGTGGAGCACATCCCTTCCCTGGCACATGTCTTTGAACCTGGTCATCCAGAAATTTCTAAAGAGCTACCCGGGTTTTTGGACTGCCTGCTGAAGAAGGCTCGGGGTCTGAGTTCCCCACTTCCGCTGTTCGCCCCCTGCTTCGTCCCACCTGGCTGCGTTGCAGCGTCAGCTCAGCCTCCCCGTCAAACGTCTCATGTTGACGTGGCAACATGCTAGAATTCCCCCCTCCACATGTTCCAGCGATTGTGGCAGCAGCGCAAGGGCCATTACGAAAGTACAAAGTGACACATGGCCTGACAAGCAGCGTGCGGACCTCGGGGTGTTGAGCCACCGAAGTGGAGGCAGGTGAAAGAGCTCTGCACCATCCTTGCCATTTTTGAAGAAGCCACCAAAATGGTCAGTGGGGGACAATGCCCTTGTCAGCATGAGCATTGTGGTGATCTTAGTTCTGGAACGATCTTTGGACAACAGGTTCCCGCCAGCGACGGAGGAGTAGAGGGACACAAATGCGGCCCACGGACCCTTTCTCCTCCGTCAAATCCACAAGGCCCGACAGTTTCACAATTTCATGGGTCTTCATTAGGCAGTGGTTCGGGGTCCAAAGAGTAGTGCAAGGTGGTGCATCAGCTCCAGGGTGCATCATCTCAGGCAAGTCAGGGCTGTGGTAATGCTGTGCCGGCGGCAGCGGAGGAGGGGGTATTCCTAGACACCGATGTGACCGAGGTCCTCCCTTTGGGAAAGAGGTTGGCGTGAATTTGAGGCGGAGGAGGAAGAATGAGGAAAATCAGTTTGCTAGTGCCCCTCGACCCAGAGCCTTGGGAAATCAAGGCTCAATCTCTCACATGAGTGCTTGGATGCTCCATTTCCTCCAACATGATCCTCGCATTAAGGCCATCAAAATGAACAACAGTTATGGGTGGCCACCCTCTGGATCCCCGTACAAAACAAACTCAGCACTTTCCTTCCACCCACCCAAATAGAGAGTAAAATGCAGGAAATGGAGACCTTTGCTGATTGATCAACTGGAGACATCTGTTGCTTCTGCTTCCACGTTCTTCAAATGTCACGGTGGAACAACCCCCACGACTTGACAGCAGTAGAGTGCCAAGTAGCCGTAGCGGCAGCAGCAGCAGGCAAGGTGGAAGAAGCCTAATGGGTGACCTCTGGCAATCTTTATTTACCACCTCCCCAACGCATGCAATGCAGGGCACACATACAACATCCAGAGACCAGCTTAAGATCATAGTGCACGACTATCTGCGTCTCCCAAAACCGATGTTTTTTTTATGGTGTTCCGGACCCAATAGACTTTCTGGGTATCCAAAATGGACGAATGGCCCGAGCTGGCTCGCCACACCCCTAGAGGTGTTGTCCTGCCCAGCAGCCAGCGTCATATACTGAGCGACACTTCAGCACAGCCGGAGGAGTCATTACAGACAAACGCATCCGGCTTTCCACAGATAATGTGGATCGTTTGACTTTCATCAAGATGAATCAGGCATGGATCTCTGATGATGTTGTGGCCCCAAATTGTTCCGAGGTCACCGATTAGTTGCTGGTCTACTTCACATTCCTCTTTCCCAAAAAGAAATGGTCTTTTTGAAAAACTTATTATTAAAATGATCATTTCTTACTGCAATTTTTATTCTCAGTTCCCAACAGTTCATTTTTCTGGTTTTGCTGTGAGGAGACTGTAAAAGACAGCAAGGTTTCATGACAAAACCATATTCCATTTTCTCACTTCATCTTTAGAATTTTGCGCATTGTCAATGGTTTTGGGGTCATGTTGCCTCACAAATTTAACAGTGGCTGAGAAGTCATATTTATAATTTTTTGAGGTCATGTTGCTGTGAGATACAGCAATAATTATGGTCATTTGGAACAGAAATGTGGCTTTTAAGTGGCATTTCTCCCTCACAATTTTTAACAGTGGCTGAGAAGTCATATTTATAATTTTTTGGGGTCATGTTGCTGTGAGATAAAGCTATAATCATGGTCCTTTGGAACGAAATGTGGCCTTCTAAGTGGCATTTCTCCCTCACAATTTTTAACAGTGGCTGAGAAGTCAAATTTTTATAATTTTTGGGTCATGCTGCTTTGAAATGCAGCAAATTTCTACAGGTCCCTATTCTAAAAAAATGTTGTTTCTAATAGACATTTGTTCTTCACAAAATTTTCAAAAGTGGCTCATGGGTCATGTTTTTGAATTTTTTGGGGGGAATTTGCTGTGACATGCAGCTATATACAGGTCCTATTATAAAAAATGTTGTTTTTTAACAGACATTTGTTCTTCACAATTGTCCAAGAGTGGCTCAAGGGTGATGGTTTCTGTCAAAACAGGAATAGGGAGGACCCCTGTTAATGGACACATTTTTGCAAAATGGGCTTGTTTTTGCAAGATCTTTAACATAGCTATCAATCCCCGTATTGAGAAAACCCATTTAATATAATTAAAAAATAATAGACACAAAGACATGGTGGGATTCCATCCTATTTTAAAAATTTGTTTTATAGAATAAAACTACAAAAAAACTTGAATGTAAAAAATATATGTTAAAAAAATTACTCTGAATTGTAAAAAGGGAGGTAAGGAAAACTTGACCAATGTAGGTTATTCAGAGGACATGGAATATGGAGCACGGACAGAGAAAAAAAGTTCAGAGACCATTTCCTCCAGCACTTTGAGTAAAATGAGAAAAAGAATGCCAAGAAAAAGGGTGTAACAGGAGCGTTAACCACCAGTATTTCCAAGTGAAGCTCAATTGGTCCGCACTCATACGGAGGGGCAAGCGCTACCCAGGTCTTGACTGTGTACTGAGGAAGGCTGGAGTTCTCACACTTCCCTTCCGCACTCTGCTTCACATGACAGTTTTCGTTGCTGCGTCACAGGGCATGTTAACCCCGCGTTTTTAAAAGATGAGGACGACAGCCTGGGCTCTCACCGTACCCATTGTAACTCCGGCCTTGGGTCATGCTGTGGCACAGGACAGGTAAAGTCAATGTCCAGTTCAACTAAAATGGTGGTTGAAAGACTCTTGTTTCCGGCACTTTTTAATCTGTGGGTCAGACAGGTTTAAAGGTCATACTGCGGTCCAGGACAGGTATAGTCAATGTCCAGTTCAACTAAAATGGTGGTTGAAAGACTCCTTTTTTCCGGCACTTTTTAATCTGGGGGTCAGACAGTTTTAATGGTCATACTGTGGTCCAGGACAGTTCTAGTCAATGTCCAGTGAAACTAAAATGGTGGTTGAAAGACTCCTTTTCTGGCACTTTTTAATCTGTGGGTCAGACAGGTTTAAGGGTCATGCTGCGGTCCAGGACAGGGTATGTCAATGTCCAGTTCAACAAAAATGGTGGTTCAAAGACTACTTTCTTCCGGCACTTTTTAATCTGTGGGTCTATGCAGGTTTTTTAGTGTCATGCTGCGTACCAGGACAGGGATATTCAAGTCCAGTTCAAGTAAAATGATGGTTCAAATAATACTGCCTTCTGGCACTTTTTAATTTTTTGGGTGATGCAGGTTTAAGGGTCAGCTGTGGTAACAAGACAGGGATAGTGAATGGTGTGTGACTTTTTTTCTGTGGCTTTATAGCCTAAGTGTTGTGCCTAAATGTAAGCAGGTAAACCATTTGACTGTTTTTGGCTGTTAAAATTTCCCGCTTCTCCAGCCCTGTTTTTGGGTGTAAGAATGAAGGTGTGTTGCCTCCCCATAGACTTTAATGGGCCCTCGGAGATGATCGACTATCGACTATCGAAAAACCTTATCAATGGTGGCCGACTATCGACTATCGCCCGATGTCGATAGCCAACTTAATCGCTCAACACTACTCACGGATGAAAACTGTCTAGGTATAGGACATTCTTTGTTGTCCAGAGCAACCAATCAGAGCTCCCCTTGCATCTCATATAGTCCTCTGATTGGCTGCTATGGGCAACATACACGTCCCCCTTGGTGTCTCAGGAACTGATAATAACAGGATAATGATAGGAAAAAAATAGCCACATACTAGCAAATACAGTAGTAAAGGAATCTGTGGTTACTATCATTACATTTTGTGAAAATAAAAAATAGCCACATACTAGCAAATACAGTAGTAAAGGAATCTGCGGTCACTATCATTACATTTTGTGAAAATAAACATATTTGTAAACCTTGAGAATTTAACTTTAAATAAGTAAAATGGCAGCGGGTAACCTTCTTTCTTCTGCAGTGGTATGTATTGGTGCAAACTGCAGTACAATAGCTGATAATTTTGGACTACTGGTATTGTACCCATTACAAAAGTCAGTTAAAGTTTACCTTTCCTCTAGTCAAGCAACACTAGAGGCAAGAAAGATTAATAGAAAACTGGATGGGAAACCAATTGCCCTAATGGGCGACAAGCAATCTGACTCTCCTGGTCACAGCACTAAATATTGTACTTTTACATTTATAGATTGTGATAAAAATAATCAAAATTTAAGTGGAGTAAATGTAGAAGTGTCTAGAGCCATGTTACAGAAAAAATAGGTGATACATTTCTAAAACTAATAATTGTGAGATACTAAGTGAGTCAAAACTGACTGTGGTGTCACCATAACAGAAATTATTCATCAAAAATATCCAACAGTGCGCCATCAGTTCATTGCTTTGTTCTTGGCCAGATCCATCCGATTCAAAATGTGCAAATAGAAATTGGAATTGTGATATACTGGACATATGGACTGTCTCAGCTAAAAAAACAATTTTGGTGGTACACACAAACATCTAAGAGGGAGCCTCCCCCCTGTTTTTCTAAGGTCATGTCCCCACAGCAAGGGTTTTTCGGCCGTTTTTTCAGCCGATTTGCGGTTTTGCAGACCGCCAGAAAAACCGGCCGAAAATGAGCACAATTGTGCTCTACGGAAAACCCGTGCAGCAGTCCCCACTGCACGGGTTTTCCGCCCGGCGGTTTTGCCGCCCATGGGCCGCTCAAAAGCATTGAGCATGTTCATTCTTCCGTCCGGTTTCCGGACGGAATATGAACACCTCACTGGGAGGGGGGAGGGCTCTTCTCCGCTCATCGCGGAGAAATGCCGTTCCTCCCGCGGCCGTGGGGACGGCCGCAAAACAGGACAAATACCGGCCGGCAAACTGGCCGGTATTTGTCCTGTGCCGTGTGAACGCAGCCTAATAGAGAAATGGAAGTCAGCTGTTGAACATGTGTGTGACATTCATTCAACGGATTTATGAAACTCAATGTGTGACCATCAACAGCTTACAGAAACTAAAAAACACAGTGCATAAAAGATGTTCCCAAGGCCTTCAGTGCTATTGTATTAAATCCAAAACTTTAGAAAGATTTTAGGGGACATGTATGAAAACTGTCTAGGTCTAAGACTTTTTTTGTTGCCCATAGCAATCAATCAGAGCTTTAGTTTTTTCAGAGCACCATATGAAATGAAAGGGGAGCTCTGATTGGTTGATACGGGCAACAAAGAAAGTCTTATACCAAAGACAGTTTTCATACATGAGGCCCTTTGTTCATGTCATGCTCCCATTTACTGATCACTGAGCTCCTCTGGGCCACTTCACACGACGATTGCTGTTGCCCACTGGGTCCTTCCTGCATTGTCCTCCCCACAGACATTCTAGTCTACTGGGTACTCATAGAGCACACACTGACATTTGTCTACTTAAGGGCCAGTACATGCTATTGTTCCTTCCTTCTCCTATGAACTAGCACAATACCCTCATGGTCCTTTGCTTGAGCAAAATTCTGAAGTAACCTAACCTATTATCATTACAACTGTCTGGTAAGCTTTGTGTCAGCTTTCTCGAACCATGCATGGTGCTGACATTCTTCTGCCTAAAGCCTATGGTTTAGTTGCTGAGTTATTCTGACAGAGAACCTGTCAACATAGATGCTACTAGAAGCTGCATAATAAATATTCATCTGCTATGCCTGCTGACACTCAGTCACCTTCTACTACAGTGTCCTCACCCATAGCAATTTCAATATACATCTCCCTATGCTTCCCCATAACAACACAGACTCTAGACCTTCAGAGGCTTTCTAGACCAATGCATATCACTCTAAGGTGCTAGTGCATCAATTCTCCACAGATAGAAAAAAGGTAGATTTAATTGTTTCTGTACTGTCTGGTGCGGCCCTAGCTTGGACATCCTCTGTGGGAGCAAGATTATCACTTGATGTCCAACTAACAGAATTTTCTTACCACCTTCCAGAGAGTTTATGGAGAACCATCCAGGCCTTCTCTGCAGCTTTCTTCTGTTATCTTTATGGAAAGGACTTTCTAAGTCACTAACATATCTCATTTTTACTCAGATCAGCATAAAATGTATGAAATTGAACGTACTCAAAAAACTGCATCCACATGGCAGAGGACAGAATACTCATTGGATTCTAATTAGATTCTGACCAGTATTTTATGCTCAGTTTTCAGTTCTATGTACCGGTTTTTCTCCCTTTTTTGCTGCAGTTTTTGGATTTCGGCTATCCCACTCAATTGAACAGTACTGTAATCTGCCTTTTTCAAGTGAAATGTGGCAGATTATAAGACATGTTCTTCATTTTTTGACCCGGTTTTCAGATTTGAAATCCAACCTCAGAAAATCCGAGCTGTGTAGACTAAAGCTCGGATTTTCTATTGGAATATATGGAGATGATTTACAGTCAGATTTTTCTGGATTTTAAATATCAAATATGCTTAAAAATCTGACTGTAAATTACTGTCATGTAGACGTATCCCTTATAGTGCATGCATTACTAGACAGGAAATTGTATTCCATCCTTTCAGTAAGGTGGACAAACCTTTTTTTCATTCCTTCTGTAAACACAGAAGTCTTACTTAAAGGAGTTGTCTCACTACATTGATTCATGTCCTCAGTCCTGTTTTCTTGGTTTCATTTTGAATTCAGGGGCGTGTTTACTGGCTTTACTAGGCTGCAGAAGAAGCCAGGTCTGTAGCTATAGCAATCAGTGCTGGCAGCCTATCAGGAGAGATTGAACAGGTCTGTAGCTACAGCGACCTGAGGAGCTGATGCAGCCCATACAAGGGGATATCTAAGAATAGGTAGGACACTGTTAATGGACATATATTACAAAGTGACTTGTTTTTGAAAGATCTTTAACATAAAAAACAATCCTTGTAGTGAGACAACCCCTTTAAGATGATTCAATCTTTACAGATTACAGCTCTTCATAAGGAACAGATAATGTTCTGAAAATATCTATTAGTCCTTGACTCCTGGGCTTACCCTGACTATAACATCATGCTCTGGTGATCGGACTTTTAACCAAGTCTTATGTTAGGAACAGCACTGTTTTTCTTATTGCCTCACTATCATTAAACTATCTCCAGTGAAGCTTTTAAACCCTGCATAGACCCCAACCATCACGTATTCCACAGTACAGTCTTACATTCCTGGGCAGCCAGAGGCATTTACCATTATTTTCCACTGTTACTAAAGGAGATGTCTGCCACATATTTCTCCATTACTATCACCGGGGCTTGGTGTCTGGCAGTGGTGTATCTTGTCACCCAATGCTGACACTAACACCCCTCACTATTACCCTAGTACCTAATGCAGCATGGGTACTTGGTTCAGCTGGGTTGCCATCAGAAACAGACCCTCTAATGTGATGGTGTCTGTTTCTGAGCAGCTGTTGGTTGTATTTTTAGGATGGGAAGGGCCCAATATCCATGGACTTTCCCATCCTGATGGATTCAGGTAGCAGCTGCTGATTTTACCTTTGCTTACATGCTTACAGCTAATCAAGGTGGTAAGTAAACCCCCTTTAATCGCTCTGTCCTCAAGTAAATTGTTTTATCTGGTTGACTTGAGAAGCTTTGGTTCTGAAGAAAGATTTTAGGAGCCAACTGAAAACATTAATACTCTACTTTCATCTTAAGGCTTCACTGTTTTGTGAACACAAGAACAGGGTCTGTAAAAAGGTGTACTGTCTTAGTTAAAAGGATCTGGATTTTTGTTGAATATTTGGGTACAAATTTATTGTTGAAAACATTTTTCTTTATCGTTTTTATAAATTAAAACCATATTTTTGGATAATATTTGTTGGAGGTGAGTTATCTTGTCTTGTAATTTTTCTTGGAATACCTGATCAAAGTGTCTTTAAAGTATGAACCATCCACGTGCAACATCAGCATCCAACAAAGAGGTTCAGCCCATACATTGACAGTTGTACATGCCTTTTGGATTGCCAGTCACAATTGGCCCATACTTTTAAAACAATACATAGTTCCTGCATTGCCAGCCACTGTTGTCCCATACATTGCCAGCCACACATATCCCATACACTGCATATAGAAATCAGTAGTTATTAAGGGTGACATGTATAAACGGGGCTGCACCAGGCTTCTAGCATGTACTGAACAAAAAAATCTGTCATAGCCCTGTTCTACAGTGAAGGAAATAATTATTTGATCCCTTGCTGATTTTGTAAGTTTGCCCACTGACAAAGACATGAACAGTCTATAATTTTAAGGGTAGGTTAATTTTAACATTGAGAAATAGAATATCAAAAATAAAATCCAGAAAATCACATTGTATAAATTATATAAATTTATTTGAATTTTTCAGTGAGAAATAAGTATCTGATCTACTACCAACCATTAAGAGTTCTGGCTCCTACAGTTAGACACTCCTAATTAACTCATTACCTGCCTTAAATATAGCTGCCTTGCTTCAGATTGAAGGACTGAAAAACTAATTTTATGCAGTCTCATATGCTTTTCTTCTCGGGCTGCTCTGGTAGCTTGATTCCCTATTGAGTATTTGATCCTACTATTTCTCCAGCAGGTACCTTTTACAGACTGACCCCATCAATGGTTTTCCCCTTGAGGGAAATTCTTTGTAAGTTTGCTACGATGTGTTCTATTGTTTTAAGGACCATGTTTTCAGGTCTTGCCATAGTCTTCCAGTCCAATATACTCGCTCTGCATATTGTTAGATACAAAGTACATAGGTACTATGCCCTCATTAACCCTGGAAACCACGGTCCTCTCTTTAATAATCATGGGGATTAAAATTGTATCACTAAATGTGAATCGCCTTAATTCCCCTCAAAAAAGATTTTATCCATGGCGGGACACATTAAAATATAAAAGTGACATAATTTGCCTTCAAGAGACTTGCCTTAGATAAAGTGACTCTCAGACTAAAACACAAAAACTTCCCTTTCTTCTTTTTTTCATCTTTACCAGTCAAAAAAGCTGGTGTGGCAATATTAATTAAGGACTCTGTTGCTTTTACATTTATAAACTCAATAACAGAACCCAAGGATAGGTTTATAATTTTGCAATGCAAAATTAACCACACTACTTACAAACTGGTCAATGGGTACACCCCGAAAACAAGACAAATCCCATTTATTTCCAAGTTTATAGGTAAAGCAAAACAACTATCCAAAGGCAAATTAATTATTTGTGGAGATTTCAACACCGTGATTGACAAGGGGATTGATAGATCCATGGGCTGCTCCCAATATGCTCCAGAACTTAAAAACCTACTTTGGGAGGAGAACCTGCATGATCCTTGGAGATACCAACATGCAAACAAGATTGATTATCCTTATTACTCTGCCTCAAAAAACACTCATTCCAGAATAGATTTTTTCTTAGCTGAGAGACGTACTCTTACCACAGTATGCAAAATGAACACGGCTATCCACCTCAAATATCATGGCGTATTTACCATCTGACACTAAAGTCCCCTGATTTAGTTAAAGAGCAACAAGACACACTGACAGAGTACTTCATACTGAACTCCCCCTCTGCCCCTTCCCCGGAAACGCTATGGTGCGCACACAAGGCGGTAATAAGGGGTGTTTGCATAAAGTTAGCGGCCCAGAAAAAAGAGAAAAAGGAAGCGGATTGACAGCGACCTTAAACCAGTTACAACTCCTAGAGAGGGAATTTAAAAACAACCCAAACCCTAGAAACAAAGAAAAACTAGCGGAATGTAGGAATCAGTTATGAATCCTTAATTTACACTAGTATGAATTTCAGCTGTCTAAGCTGATGTGGAATTTCTACCTCCAGGGAGATAGGACATCTAAAACACTAGCAAAACGAGTCAAAAAATTCCAAGCTAAGATGAAAATACCTTACTTGATGGCCCACCCCAAAAGAAAGTGTCTGATCCTCAGGAGATTGTAAATTGTTTTGCGCAGTACTACACCAGTTTATATAATCTTAAAGACCATTTAGATACCGCACAAGTTTTAGAAAGAGATTTCATCTTTTTTGGATAGGGTTAAATTACCAGCCCTGACAGTAGAACAACTGTCTGACTTGAGCAAATCAATCACGAGCAAAGAAGTTGAAAACATAATTCATAACTCCAAATTACATAAATCCCCAGGACCAGAGGGATTAACCAATGAGTATTACAAAATCTTCAAATCTACCCTTGCTCCACACCTTTCTACCCTTTTCCAAGCCATTATGCCCAAAGGAAAAGCCCTTACAGAAATGTTCTTGGCACTAATAACAATCATCCCGAATCCAGGTAAATTCCCTGGATCAAGTAATTAATTACAGACCAATATCTTTACTTAATAATGATATAAAATTGTATTCCGAGATTTTGGCTGTTTGAGTAATGTCTTACTACTCGGGCTTTGTTAAGTGTCGCCAAACCAGGGATGGAGTTATGAGGGTCATAAATATTGTTCAAATGGCTAATCTAAAATCTACTCTTTTTATTTCTCTCAACGCAGAAAAGGCCTTTGACAGGGTAAATTGGACGTATCTTATGGCAGTCTTGACTAAGTTCGGTTGTCAGGGTTAAATTTACAGGCAATTATGGCCCTTTATTCTCATCCATCAGCAAAAGTATTCTCGTCAGGCTTTCTTTCTTATTCATTTCCCATCTCTAACGGGACTCGGAAAAGTTCTCCGATATCTCCGCTAATTTACATTTTGTGTGTGGAACCATTAGCGAAGCTAATACAAAGCTCTCCCACTATATCAGGCATAACATTATTTGGTATGGAGCATAAAATCAGCTTATTTGCAGATGACATTCTTATTACGTTTACAGAACCAGAGACTTCAATTCCTGAACTGATGAAGATCTTACATAATTACTAGAGATGGGCGAATTTCCCGAAATTCGGTTCGTTCACTTCGCCGGATTTCTCGGCAAAAAATAACTTCGTTCCGAATTACTTTGGGACGAATCACGTTAAAAAACAGCTATTTCCAGGCTGCACAGAGCCTGCAGGGTGCTGTAGAACATTGTGCCATGCTTAAATATGCAGAGGGAGCTTGGTTTGGTCTTCATACAATGTTGTGTTTTAGTATGACACGCAGATGACTGCCGCCGCTCTTAGAATCGCTTCACTATAAAATTCCCTGGGCACTTAAGAGGGCAAAACTGACCAAAAAACTGAAGGGGAAATGTAGCCTGATAAAGTCATGGCAGCGACAGCTGGAAAAAAACAAGCTGAGGGCTCAGGTGGCAACATCAGTGACAGAGTGTGGAGGTGACGGCGGCAGCCACAGCAGCATGAGGTCAGACAGTGGCACAATGATATTCTGGAGGTGGCAAAAACAGGAGTAGGCCACAGAGTGGCACAATGACACAGTGTGTAGGTCACGGCATCAGCCACAGCAGCAGCATGAGGTCAGACAGTGGCACAATGACAGTGTGTAGGTCACGGCAGCAGCCACAGCAGCAGCATGAGGTCAGACAGTGGCACAATGACATTCTGGAGGTGGCAAAAACAGGAGTAGGCCACAGAGTGGGACAATGACACAGTGTGTAGGTCACGGCAGCAGCCACAGCAGCAGCAAGAGGTCAGACAGTGGCACAATGACAGAGTGTGTAGGTCACGGCATCAGCCACAGCAGCAGCATGAGGTCAGACAGTGGCACAATGACAGTGTGTAGGTCACGGCAGCAGCCACAGCAGCAGCATGAGGTCAGACAGTGGCACAATGACAGAGTGTGGAGGTGGGTGGCAATACCAGTCCCTGGTAAAGATGGTTGGTGGCAGATGGAGAAACTTTCAGCAGATGTGTGGCATCAGGCGGGTGGCGGCATCAGAATAGTGGCTGAGGCAGGTAGTGGCTGAGGCAGGACTCATGTGGCCGCGGGATGTAGTCGCCACATCTCCAGTCCCCTGCCCAGACAGATTTTTCAGCATCTGTTCCAGGATATGAAGCAGTGGAATGACGTTATTCATCCCGTAGTCCTGGCGACTGACAAATAACGTGGCCTCCTCGAATGGCCTCAACAAACGGCAGGTGTCACGCATGAGCTGCCACTGGCTGACATCAAAGTTACACAGGGGAGTACTCCTGTCCGCCTGGATCATCAAAAAATCGTTAATGGCCTTTCTCTGTTCATACAGTCGGTCCAACATGTGCAGGCTGGAATTCCAACGGGTGGAAACATCGCATATCAGAGTGTGTTGGGGGAGGCCGTTCTGCCGCTGCAACTCGAGAAGGGTGTTCCTGGCTTTGTAGGAATGGATGAAGTGCATGCACAGTTTCCTGGCCATTTTCAGAATCTTCTGAAGATCGGTGGAAGACTTCAGGAACCTTTTCACAACCAGATTGAACACGTGCGCCATGCAGGGCGTATGGACCATCCCTCCTCGGTGCAGCGTGGACACCATGTTCCTCCCATTGTCCATCACCATGGTTCCGATTTGCAGTTGGCGCGGAGAAAGCCACACATCGATTTCTTGCTGCATGATGCGGAGCAGTTCCTCCCCTGTGTGACTTCATTCGCCGAGGCAAGCCAGGTGTAGAACTGCGTGACACCGCTGCGCCCTACACATGTATTATGATGGAGCAGTACTTGTGGAGGCTGAGATGGTGGTGGTGGTGGAGGAGCAGGAGGCGGACATTGGCGCAGGAGCCTCAGTTTGACAACGTGGAGTAGAAAGCGACGTCTCCTGTCCAAGTTGTTGGTGTGCCTGGGCCGGAAGCACATTCACCCAGTGGGCCGTAAAGGACATATACTGGCCCTGACCGTAGTTACAGCTCGAGATGTCCGCGCTGCCGTGTACCTTGGAACAAACCAATAAGCTCAAGGACTAACCCACCTTCTATTCTACATATTATGAAGTGCTGGGTACTGCCTTTTTGGAAAAGAAATTACGGCTTGGAACTCTCCATCTCGGCTCGGCACAAGCCATTAGTTCTCTGATCGGTGCAGAGTCCACCATTTGGAAAGGGAGGGACTGCAGCACCAATAACTTGGACAAGAGTAACGGTCAGCTTCTGCACCTTGGATGGTTGGACGAAATACTGTTGTCTTTTTGCAATCGCCTCGCTGAATAAACTGCTGGCACAAATGAGTAGCGAGGAGCAGGAGCATCTGGACCGGGAGATGATGTCAAAGAGAAACACTCCCTTCGCAGAGGTGGTGGAGCCTTGACGGGCTGTAATGGCTGCGTTCCACTGGCGCTGCTGCTGCGGGTTGCTGCGGCGGCGGGAAATGGACACCACAATCTGACCCACGTTTCTCCCAGGCCCCCGGTTTGGTGACGCTGCATGTGTTGACGCAGGCCGTGTGCCAACGTTAGCTCCCTGGCCACGCTTCACTTTCTGCTTACAGATTCTACATATACCCATATTCGGCTCCTCCGGTGTCTTAGCAAAGAACTGCCACACCGACGAGTATCGGATTTTACTGCCAATGCTAAGCACTGAGTGACTACTGCCGCCGCTCGCCTCGCTGAGCCCTGGGGCCGCACTTTCTTGGACCTGCGAAGCGGGTTTTTTACCCCGTGGGCCGCTTGGCTCCCGACCTCACACTGCTGCTATCCTGCTGACTCACGGCCACACGACCCACTTGCGGGCCCTGTGCCGCTGCCTGGCGCGCAACCCTGACCCCCCTTTTCTCCTGACGATGATGAAGCCCTTTGCCTCCCCCGGCTCCCAAGTGCGGTCGGCTACATCATCATCTATTTGTGTTTCATCGTCACTGCTTTCCTCATCATCGGCCTTGGTATGCAGAGGCTGACCCCTCACAACATGACCTCCCATTAGTGTTGAGCGATTACGTTGACCATCGACATCGGTCGATGGTCGATAGTCGACCATCATCGACAAGATAGTCGATAGTGGGTGGTCGATTATGAGCGATGACCATTAAAGTCTATGGGAGAGCAACAATACCTTCATTCTTACACCCAAACAGGGCTGGAGAAGCTGGAATTAACATCCACAACAGTCAAATGGATACGTGCTACATCTTAGGCAACACACTTAGGTTATAAAAGTCACAGAAAAAAAGTCACAGACCATTCACTATCCCTGTCTTGTACCACAGCATGACCCTTAAACCTGCATCACCCACAAATTAAAAAGTGCCAGAAGGCAGTATGCTTTGAAAACCAAACATCTTCCTTGAACTGGACATTGAATATCCCTGTCCTGGATTGCAGCATGAGCCCCAAACCTGCATGACCCCCAGATTTAAAAGTGCCGGAAAAAGGAGTCTTTCAACCACCCTTTTAGTTGAACTGGACATTGACTATACATGTCCTGGGCCACAGCATGAGCCCCAAACCTGCATGACCCCCAAAATTCAATAGTGCAGGAAAAGGGGTCTTTTAACCACCATTGTAGTTTTCACTGGACATTGACTATACCTGTCCTGGGCCACAGCATGAGCCCAAACCTGCCTGACCCCCAGATTAAAAAGTGCCGGAAAAGGGAGTCTTTCAACCACCTTTTAGTTTCACTGGACATTGACTATAAACTGTCCTGTACCGCAGAATGACCATTAAACCTGTCTGACCCACAGATTTAAAAAATGCCGGGAAAAGGAGTCTTTCAACCACCATTTTAGTGAACTGGACATTGACTATACCTGTCCTGGACCGCAGTTTTGACCATTAAACCTGTTGACCCCAAATTAAAAAGTGCTGGGGAAAAAGGGGTCTTTGAACCACCATTTTAGTTGAACTGGACATTAAACTATATCTGTCCTGTACCGCAGAATGACCATTAAAACCCGTCTGTCCCACAGATTAAAAAGTGGGGGAAATAGGAGTCTTTCATCCACCATTTTAGTTTCACTGGACATATACTGTCCCTGTCCTGGGTAGCGCTTGCCCCTCCGTATGAGTGCAGACCAATTGAGCTTCACTTGGAAATACTGGTGATTAATGCTCCTGTTCCACCCAGGTGCCCTTTTTCTTGGCATTCTTTTCTTATTTTACTCACGTGCTGGGGAAATTGTCTCTTACTTTGTTCTCTGTCCGTGCTCCATACTCCTTGTCCTCTGAATAACCTACATCTGGTCAAGTTTTCCTGTACCTCCCTTGTACAATTCAGAGGAATTTTTTTTTACCAGCTATTTTGTACATGCAAGTTTTTTAGTAGTTTAATTCTAGAAAACACATTTTTAAAATAGGATGGAATCCCACCCTGTCATTTTTTCTCTTTTTTTTAATTGTATTAAATGGGTTGTCTCAAAACAGGGATTGATGCTATGTTAAAGATCTTGCAAAAACAAGTCATTTTGCAAATATGTGTCCATTTTAACAGTGTCCTACCTATTCCTGTTTCTGACAGCACCATCACCCTTGAGCCACTCTTAACAATTGTGAAGAACAAATGTCTGTTAGAAACAAAATTTTTTTATAATAGGACCTGTAGTATTGCTGCATTTCAAAGCAGCATGACCCAAAAAATTATAAAAATGACTTCTCAGCCACTGTTAAAAATTGTGAGGGAAAAATGCCACTTAGAAGCCACATTTCTGTTCCAAAGGACCATGATTATTGTGGCAAAAACAGGAGTAGGCCACAGAGTGGGACAATGACACAGTGTGTAGGTCACGGCCGCAGCCTCAGCAGCAGCAAAGAGGTCAAACAGTGGCACAATGACAGAGTGTGGAGGTGGGTGGCAATACCAGTCCCTGGTAAAGATGGTTGGTGGCAGATGGAGAAACTGTCAGCCCGATTGTGCATCAGGCGGGTGACGGCATCAGAATAGTGGCTGAGGCAGGTAGTGGCTGAGGCAGGACTCTTGTGCCCGCGAGATGTAGTCGCCACGTCTCCAGTCCCCTGCCCAGACAGATTTTTCAGCATCTGTTCCAGGACATGAAGCAGTGGAATGACGTTATTCATCCCCTAGTCCCGCGACTGACAAATAACGTGGCCTCCTCGAATGGCCTCAAAAAAACGGCAGGTGTCACGCACGAGCTGCCACTGGCTGACATCAAAGTTACACAGGGGGGGTACTCCTGTCCGCCTGGATCATCAAAAATCGTTAATGGCCTTTCTCTGTTCATACAGTCGGTCCAACAGGTCAGCAGGGATTCCAACGGGTGGGAAAAATCGCATTTCCAGAGTGTGTTTGGGGGAGGCGTTCTGCCGCTGCAAAATCGAGAAGGGTGTTCCTGGCTTTGTAGGAATGGATGAAGTGATGCACAGTTTCCTGGCCATTTTCAATCTTTTGAAGATCGGTGGGGGACTTCAGGAACCTTTTCACAACCAGATTGAACCGTGCCTATGCAGGG